>FIZR01004332.1:0-48267 GCA_900060175.1 Ferrisia virgata
TAAGTGTGTGTGTGTGTGTGTGTGTGGGGGGGGGGGTACTAAGTGGCTGAAACGGAAAAAACTGTTTCTTTTTGAGCCAATCGATAGAGAATCAAACGTTGCGTGACATATTCAAAAGATAGTCTACTAGGTTAATTAGAAGGGGACTGAAAAAAAAACTGCCCTACCAATATATCCCCTCCAGATTGGGTAGAAAGTTGAAATTCGGTATGTACATTTAATAGGAGTCCTAGATATGATTTTTAGAGATTTAGACTTTTTACCCCTTCTCCCTCCCCCCTCTATCCCCTGCATTTCTTCACAGCCCCAAGAAGGTGGTTTTTTAACCGGTTCTCTTCTTTCGAGTTTGTTCCACGCATATCTCGCCTCCAAAGGGAGCTAGGAAGTTGAAATTTGTTATATACATTTATTGGAGGTTTCAACCCGGTTGTATCCTTCGTAGACCTGCAAAAATTAGTTTTTTGGCCGTATTTTGTTATTTTTCGTTTTTGTTTCTCGTATATCTCTCCTTCAAGTTGAGCTAAGGGGTTGAAACTTGGTATGTAGATTTAGCAGGGGTCTTAGATGCGCATTTCGGACGTTTCAGCTAGTATTCGTATCAATATCGGCTTGTACCTGAATAAAACCAAAACATCAGTATGTGAAAAAGGTCGGAGTAGAAAAGCTCTGTTTCGTCCTTTTTTTTTGCCATCATGTTCCAGTAGCATATTATACTACAATTACCTACGTATACGCGGCGTAAACGATTAAAATTCTTTGTTTATTCGAGGTGTTAATTTACAACCAACGTTACGTAGGTTACGTAGCTAGTTCACAATTAAACTTTGAATAAATACAAGTCATTAATTGGTGAAAAGTGACGTTAATTCGAGCCAAGTTTCGCGCTCCGCATTCGTTTTCCAAGAAGTAAGAATAGGTACCTGCCTATACCTAGCTACCTATAGCGATATTTGTAAACTATGCCGTCAGTCGAGCCATTCATTACGGTTTACATTTATTGGGAAGTTTTGTAAAGTTGTTAGCCATTTGGTCGGATTAATTTCAAAGTATATACATCGCAGCATATACGCTTAGGATCGGTCGTGGGTAGGACGTATAGGTATAATTATACATGTATATATATCAAAAGCCCTACTCATATTACCTAGCTGAATAAATAAATACCCTAAAAATATAATTGGAGAATCGCGATCTGTAGGTGGAAAAAAACTACCCTTATTATGGACTATAAATTGGAAATATCAAAGTGGCGTCGTATATGTTTAGCTGATTTCTTTTCTTTTTTTTTTGCTCCCAAATAGGTAGGTAAATGGATAAGGGCAATTTCTAAATGTAAATTCCAACCGAGCTGTTTACAAGGTAGCTAATGAAAGAACGTGGGTGAGCAGGGGGTATCTACGGTAAATATGCTCTTTAGCTTTCTATACGTTGCGTTGTGCAAATATAACGCGGAAATATTTTTCAACTTGGATGTGTACTGAGTTGATGCGATTTTCTAGATGACTTTTACTTTGTAGGTATTTTAAGTACCTTACAATATGACAATGAATGCCAGTTATGTGAGAACTTGGAAATTGTCTTTTAGAACTTCGCTGTATACTGGTAACTGTATACGAGTACTTATCCGGTGTGTAAAACCCGAAAGTTTTAAACTCGTTGCAAAGAGCACAGAATAAGAGCACTCGTCGCGTCGTTTTTTTGTAATTGTTTGTTTCATTTATTTGGAAAATGTGTACTACGTGATGTTTCGAAGGATACAATGATGATGATCGTATTGTTTTACTTTATTTTTCAGATTTTTGGTACCGGTGATTGCTATTTCGTATTTGTATACGCAGATGGCTCAAATCATCGAAGAACGATCCGATGAAACTATCATTGTTCATGGGTTCGAAATTCATTTGAAAGGATCGCTCAGGAGATATTATTCGAGACGATTTTCGGGGTAAGTGAATGAATTTTTTCCATTAGTTGTGGTGGGAATTGAATTTTCTGCCGAGGATGCGTTCGAAAATATCAAAATCTGATGAAATTATACATGTTTTGTCAATTTCCATCGATTCGTGGTCGATATATGTATTTTTTTTTTTTTGGAAGAAAATTCATCGCAAATTGATACTATTTTTCCGGCTAATTTTCGTAAAATTCGAAATCGTGTGAATGAGATTCAAGTTGATTTTGTTTGAAACCCTACTAAATTTACTCATCAGATTTCATTGGCGAAGGGAGAGAGCAGGGTGGAGGAGAGAACATAGTTGACTTCTCTCAACAGACACATCCAGCGATCTAACTCAATTTAGGGAAAACGCTGGGTGAGGAATAGGGTGTATCAATTTGGGATTTTTTTTTCTAAAGTTGGAGGGGATAGTGAAAAAAAGTTGCGAAATGAAAACAAATGGACCTGGTAGAAACTCGTTGTCTCCAATTTCATTCTTGAATCTCCGCAAGTTGGTTTAAAATTTCAAAAATTTCAAAGTTTACATAAGAAATTGAAGAAATTTTCCTTATCTGAATTTTTGGTCAGCTTTTCCGAAGGAAAACGTGACTATTACAATCGTCAGGTGTGATATGTTTTTTATTTATTATTTAAAAAAAAAAAATCTAGTTCTCCTTAGGGAAAAAATTAATTACTCATCCCCATTCCGGCCAAAATTGCTGAAATTTAAAATTTCGTCAAAACTCGCCGACTGTATTTTTTTATTAAAGCTTAAACAGTCCATGGTCCAAATGGAGAGAGGCCCATTTTTAGGAATGGGGATAAGTGGGGGTGAAAAATTGAAAAGTGAAAAAATTTCGCTGTCAATCGATAGGAAATGCAAAGAGCTATAACATATCCAAATATGAACTGTCCACGTCGATTACAGCCCAAGAAATCGGTCCATTTGGACCATTTTGTAAATATTTGAATAATTGCTCGTCTGCACAGGTCGTACTAATTCGCCTGGAGTGTTGAAACGTGGTAGGTAGTTAACAGTAGTGCCCAGGGTGTGCCTTTTGAGAGTATCGACCCACCATCTCTAACATATCCCATTACAGGTCCAAAAAACCAATTTTTTCAACGTTTTCGATTAATTGCTCACCTGTACAGGTTGCCCTAATTGAGCTAGCGCCTTGAAACTTTGTACACAGGTCGAGAATATATGCAGGGTGTGTCTTTCGGCGGTCTCAACCATTCTTGTCCAAATGGACTCCTTCTACAGCCCCAGAAAGGGAAATTTTTTTCAATTTTATCCGAATTTAACGATAAATATGGGTAATTGTAATACATTTCCATGGAAATCTTTTTTCTCTATCGATGAGACGAGGGCAAAGAGATAAGAGGTCGACTATGTGTTTAAAAGTTTACTACTCTAAATTATCAACATGATGTATTCAAAACCTGTACGATGAATTAGGGATGTGGACAACAACAAAAACCTAACTCCGAAAGCATTGTGATGCGATGGTTTTTTTTTACAATTATTCTCATGAGTGTAATATGTCGCGAAAATTAGGCTGAAAAAGCATCGCAAAGGGTATGATCCAAGGAATAACTCCGATCATTCGATTGGATTTAGGACATCAGTTTTAGATGATTAAGAAGGAAATTTCCTTCATGGGTTTTCAAAAAATTGTAAAAAAAATACAAAAAAGTAATATTTTTTACAAAAAAAAAAAAAAAAACCGAAAGTAGGGAAAATTGGCAAAATTTCCTGGCAACGATCTTTTTGAGTTCAAATATTTATAATAATTTCATTATTGAAAAAAAAATTTCAAAAATATTTTTTATTCGATTTTTTGAAAATTTTTGAAAGGTTTTCAACTATGAGTGGGTTTTGAGAGTTTGAAAAATTGAGTTAGCAGGCTGAAATTTTTGTCACATTTTTTTTAAGGTTATTTCAGAACTATTGACCACCGCTATTTGCAGATTTCTAAAAAAAAAAAAAATTGACTCTCAATAGCGGTCACTTGCCTAATTTTTTTTGACTTTTTCATCTTCTAAAATTACAATTTTATTTTATTACAGAGAATCTAAGGCAAGGCTATGCCAAAGTGGGTGGGAAGGGGCTATATATTATACCCATGATTTAAAAATACTTCTAAAAAAAGGTGGATTTTCTGACTTTTTTCCTGTAATTGATTACCCAGAGCTAGAGCTTAATGCACAAATTAATTACTCTTTAAAAAAGCTTTTCCAACGCTTAATCAAAACTTTCCACCTTCAAACTGCACCTGAAAATAATTTCAAATCTCATTGAAATAATTCTTCTTGAAAAATACCTTCATCTGTACCATCAACACTCATCAGCTCAATCACGGAATAATCTTATTCATAATATTCTCAAGTCTTAGACCATCTTCTAACGTCACATTTGATAACGCTACTTACGTACGTAAAACGAGCCAATACCGAATAGCATTTTTATCCTCTTAGCCCAAAGTAAGTATAAACACTTTCAAAGTAAAAACTACGAAGAAAAAAAAAATAGTATAATAGACGAATGCACCTACACACAAGCGATAACCATCATCGACAACAACCCTTTAAAACAAACAACTTTGTCACAAATGCGTTTAATTCCACTCCAACCAGTAACACACACGAACACTGTAGGAAGAAATGAGAAAATTTCAAAGTATCTAATTTGATATTTTCCCATTCGCTAGTGTACGAAAACTTTCTTCTATTTGATAAACTGGTAAATTTCATTATATCCAGTAATAGTTTATAGTAAAAGTATAAGATAAGATGAGACTCACGAAAAAAAGTACCTAAGTACATTAGTATGTAGGTACCTAGATAAGATACGACGCAAGTACTCGTATATTCTATATTTGTATCTTTAATCACGTTTTTTTTCCCCTTTCAAAATCATCGAGATAAAATTTTGCGAATACATTTGACAAAGTTTTCTTCTATTTGTTTTTTTTTTTCTTTACACACAAAATTGTGCAACACTTGTACATCATAACCTACAAAAGACTACTCGATACGTACAGCTGTATCAAAGTGAGAAAACACACATTCAACTCGTGTACAATTGTACACGAGGTAAAATTGAGTTTAGCTAAATTGCAGACACATTTGGCGGATTTTAAATTCAATTATAACGGCTAAAAGTGGGTATAAATCCTGTTTCCACGTATATGGTAAGAGCTAGGCGAGATAGACAATGAAATTTCATAAACTAGTTACCCTAAACAATAATGTTTTGTGTGGTTGTAGCTGGCAACTTTATAGCAGATAAAATCCAAACGGGATGCTTAAGCAAGTAATTTTATACCCATAGACATGCGACCTTTTTCCACGCAGACCTTATTAATTTTATAAAAAACGCCGCCTATAACCTCACGTAAACAAATTTTTCACGCGGAAGTGCGTATATATAAATATACGTGTCACGAGACGACAAAAATATCGCCAACACGTATACCGAATACGTAGGTTTACCACGTACCTAACATACCTACTTTTCGTACCTACCTAAATATATGTAGCAGATAACGAGGCATGTAAAGTGGATATTCGACGATGTCGAAAAAAGTTCACGAGCATAAGAGAGAAAACACCAGCCCAGGAATCTCATACATTGGTTATTTTTACATCGAGATTATGGTATGGGTAAAAGTAAAAACCGAAAAAAAAGCATCGCCAAGCGATGCTTTTTCAACCTGATTTTCGTGACTTACTACAATCATGAGAATTGAAAAAAAAACGTCGCGATCTAAGCAGCATGGTGGGTAGGAAGCGTTCAATGGGGCTAAAAAGTCGAAAACCTTCGAAAGGCAGATTAAGGCTCCCTAGGAAACGGGACACACCTAATTTCAACTTCCTAGCCAAATTTGGAGTGAAGTTATGAGAGGGATAAACTCTAAAAATTAGCAAAATTGACCAAAAAAACACATATTCAGGGCTGTGAGGGGGTGCAGTCGGGCTGCAGGCACAGTGGATCTTCGAAAAAAAATATTGCGATACCAACCGAAAACGCTCAATTAATATCAATAATAAAAAAAAAAGGAAGAAAAACACTTCAGCAAAAAAGAAGAAATATTTCAAAAAAATAAAATGCAAAGTTCTGCAAAAATTGGATGAAGTACATAGATGAAAAATTATGGCATATATAATTAAAAGAAGTATTCTTTACGAGAGTAGAAGATGCAGTATTCTATATCTTTTCTCATCAAGAAGTTTCAGGCTCAAAATTCTCCCACCTTAGCCTTTGTGGAAAATCCAAGCCGATAATGGACGTGAATTCGCACCATTCCACGAATGATAGGTAGATTCCTACCTATTCGACATACGACATTTGAAAACCTGTTCAAACGCGGACGAAAGATAAATAAAAATAAGTTCACACCTATCAGTGTGAAATGACAAGAATTCTGAGGGAATTTAAAAGTACGCATTACATCCAGGACTGTGAGGGGGTGCAATGGAGCAGAATAGTCGGGACCCCCAAAACGTACTTCTAAGACCTTTATTGAATGTGCATACCAAATTTCAACTTTCTAGCTCAATGGGGGGGGAGATAGGGGCGGAACAGCCCCTTTTCAAGGTCCTAAATAGAGAAAACCTCCATATCTGCACTCTTAATTGACTTGGAAGGGCAGATATTGGATATGTTAGACAACTTTTGATTCTCCATCGATTGGTTCAAAAACGGGCAATTTTCGCATGTTTGATCATTCGGCACCCCCTCCCCCAAATTGGGACATGACTGAATTTTGACCATAATTCATTCTTACTCAGGTATATCTCATCCGCCTTCAAACTGAACCGATTGACCGAATTGAAGCGATTTTGGTCAGTATCGAGCGAAGTAAATGATTTTAATATTCGGGGAAAAAATACAAAAATTGTTTTCAACTTTTTTTTATTTAATACTTCTTACTTTAAAAATTTTTTTCGATATTTTTAGCAATAATGGGTTATTTTCTGTTACATTTAGGGACAATTTTTTCACACTGACCCTCGAATGTGATCTCTTTTTCTAACTTTAGAGTTTCATAACTGCATAAGTATGATTTCCCAAATAGTGGAACATGACTATAAAAAAAGAACAGCATAATTTTCAATATAATTTACGTAAAAATTTTCATACACAGCAAATTTACCAAGTTGAATTAAATTTTTCACTAAAAATCATAAAATCAATCGTGGTCAAAGTTGACTAATTTTTTACGATATTTCGATTTTGAATTTTAAAATCAATTGAGGTTCAAGCTCAACTATTAATGGGACAACTGATGACAACATTTCAACTCAAAATCATAAAATAAGTCCACTAATGTCAGTCCAATGATCACACTGTTGACGGTCCAATAATAACATCTCTAATTTTCCTCAAAATTTTAACTTAAAATTATAAAATCAATCCTTCATAAAATAAGTCCACTAATGTCATTCCAGGTTATAAAAATCTGTCTACTAACGTCAGTCCAATGATGACATCACACTATTGATGGTCCACTAATAACATCTCTAATTTTCCTCAAGATTTCAACTTGAAATCATGAAATCAATCCTTCATAAAATAAGTCCAATAATGTTTTTCCAGGTCATTCCGGTCAACTGTTGATGATTTTTTCAGAATGCCCTATTAAACATCTTTAAATGCTAATAAAAATACTAGAGTAAACATCGAAAGAATGTAAGTTTTGATATCATCAACGGGGTCAAGGTCAACTAATTTTTTACGATATTTCGATTTGAAATCTTAAAATCAATTCAGGTTCAAGCTCAACTGTTGATGAGACAACTGAAGGTCAACTCTTGACGGGTCAACTTTCTTTAATTTTCTTTAATATTTCAACTTGAAATAATAAGGTCAATCCAGAGTCAAGGTCAACTGTTTAGGGGGTCAGCTTTGAACATCTTTAATTTTCCTCAACATTTCAACTGGAAATAAAATCAACCGGTGTCAAGATCAACTAATTTTCATCGACATTTCAACTTGAAATCTTTTCAAATCAAAAAATCATTTATTTTTTAAATATTTTTAACATCTTATATTTATTTACATCTTATTTTATTACTTAATTATACATACATTTTTTTTTCATTTTTATTTAATTTCTAAAAACTATTTAACATATACTTATTATTATTAACAACTTAATTTTAACCTAATACTAGCCGAAAGGGGGGAGTGTAAAATTTAGCTTAAGACTAGGGGGAAAGAAGGACAAGTCGGCCCACCCACTATTGGGGTTGACTTCCGTGTCCTCCTTGGGCAAGATACCCATAATCAATCCAGAGTCAAGGTCAATTGTTGGCGGGTGAAGTGATGAGGACATTTCAACTCAAAATCATAAAATCAATACCAGGTCAAGGTCCACTGTTTTAACGAGTCAACATCAAACATCTCTAATTTTCCTCAACGTCTCTACTTTTTAATCATAAAATAAGTCCACTAATGTCTTTCCAGGCCATGAAAATCTATCCACTGACATCAGTCCAATGATGACGGCATACTATTGACGATCAGTTAATAACATTTTTATTTTCTCTCAACATTTGAACTTAAAATCATATAATGAATCCCTCATGAAGTAAGTCCACTGATGTCAGTCCGATGATGACGTCATGCTGTTGATGGTCCACTAATGTCATCTGCTGATGAGGGTCAACTGTTGACGGTCAATTGTTGACGATTATTCCAGAATGCGCACAAACCGCTTACTCTGTTTCGACCCCCCCCTTCTTCATACCTACTTGCAAACTGCATATCTCCAGTCTCACCCATTTGAACCCTTTTAAGATGCACAAACAAAATTAACGCGTGCACAAACAAGCGCTAACGAAGCACAAACCATTAGTACTACTTGCACCACCAAAGCCCATTGTTTTGGAATGGGGCTGAGGATATACAGCCAAATACTCAAAAAATAATAAGAAAAACCCATCAAAAAACTGCTTTTTGGACGCTGTGAGGGGATACAGTAGGCTCAAAATCAAAACCCTTACAAGGTACATTTAAGACCCTTACTAAATGGGCATGACAAATTTCAACCCCTCACTTCGTTTTAATGGGGAGATACGCGTGGAACAGGCTTTTTTCAGTGTTAAAAAAAAGGAACCCCGTATTTTTCTCCTAATTGATGTAACTAGATAATTTTTGTATATTTTATGCATTTAGTTTAAAAAGAAACAATTTTTATTTCAGTCTTTCGGCACTCCTCGCCCCCAATTCGGACATAACTGAATTCAACCCAAGGTTAACCTCACCCAACTAATCCTGGTGCCTAAATTTCATTGATATTAGTTGATATAGCATCGAGTAAATAATTTTTGTCCGAGGGGGGGGGGGTCCAAAAAATTAAAAGTAATAATCATCTGACACGAATAAAAATAGTCTCGATGTACTCGTTCGTACTCCCCGTCCCCTTAATCCGTCACACGTCGATAATTTGTAATAGCCTGGTTTTCATCGACAATATGACCTATATAGAAAATCAGTCTAAAGAAATCTCACATTTTTGGCGTAAAAATGTTCGCAGATTGGCTGGAAAAATTACACGAGCGCTTTGATTTTTTATAAAACGAAAATTCAAACGAGTTAGAATTCGCCTGCTTATTGCCTGATGCGTGAGTAACAAGTCGAGAAAAAATAATTGAAATTTTGTCAAAGCAGCTATATGCGGGTCATCCGTGAAGTTGAAAAAAAAAAAAAAATAAAGTTATCCTAATGAAATATTTCGAGTGACCTTCCATTCGTCTGCTACTTCCATGCTATGTCAGTTTTGGGTAAAAAATATCAAAGCCTGTTAAACTTCGCCCCAGCCCGCATTTTTCAAAAAAAAATTCCCAACGTGCAACGCGACATTGCTCTCCGTGATGGTATTTTTATTCTGTTGTGCGAGGAATTTAGAGGCAGAACGGGAAACGGGGTCGTTTTAATATTCCTTTTTACGCTTAGCTGGTCGCTCGAAGTTGATTCGTATGGAGAGAAAAAAAGAAAAACATTCTTTAAATATTTTTTTATTTCGTTGGGCTAAATTGATACGTCACCGTTATCAAGATGTACTTCATTGTGGGAAAAAATTGTCTCGGGTTTTCAATTATTTTATCCTCATCTTGACATGGTATACGACAATTAACTTACGTTGAGTAAACAGTATGTTCTTAAAGGATTAAGTAGGTTGGTAGATTAGATAGGCAAGCCTAAGCCTACCTACATTTACCATTAACGAGTGTAATTTTTCATTTCGTTTCACTCTCGAATGGAAAAAATACCTACGAGTATTCGACAGGTGGTTTTTTTTTTTGTTGTTCTTTTCAAAATTTATCCAGACTATAATCACATCTTATCAAGTACCGTGGTTAAATTCTGCTTGTAATTTTTTTTTTTTTCAACGGTTTATTTATTACAATCTTAAGAAAAAACTTATGCGACACATAAAAGTAAGACGAATCAGTTACCAAAAACAACAATAAAGCTCTGGATGATGGAGAATGCAGAAAGTATGTGTTCTGCAGAAATGCTATCGCTCGGATATCGAACAAAATCGATTTATTTTCAATATCCATTATGCGACACGTGGAATGATAATTTCGATTCTGTTTGCTATTCATGATCAAATTTACTACCCCAGCCGCGTAAAAAAATACGTTTGCTGTCCTTTTCGCTGTTGCCATCGTCCTCTTGTGTTGTGATTGTCATCAATCTCACCAGTTCGATCGTTTTTGCTATCGCCTTTGCTTTTGCTGTTGCTGTCCCTGTTTCCATTGCCATTGTCCTCACTGTCACAATTATCAATTATGTTTTATAGATATGTGTTCTAAATTGAAAATGTAACATTAAAAGGTCAACAATGATGTGTGGGAAGTAGTTGGATTCCATGATGAATAATGATTTTTGAAATTGTGAATGGTTTGATAATGTTCAAACTCATGGATTGTGCATTCGGAGACTTCAACCGATCTAGTAGATGGTTTGATGATTGGTTCTTACCTACTCCTGTCCCAAATTAAATGTTCAAACTCATAGATTGTGCATTCGGAGACTTCAGCCTATCTATGGTAAAGATCAACAATGTTGTATGCGAAGTAGTTACATTCCAGGATGAATAATGATTTTTGAGATTGTGGATGGTTTGATGTTTGATTCTCCAATTAAATGTTCAAACTCACAGATTGTGTGTATGGAGAATCCAACCTATCTATGGTAATAACCAAAAACAATGCATTGTGGGAAGATAAGATTCCAAGATATATAATGATTTTTGAGATGTTGGATGATTTGATGTTTGATTCTTACCCACTCCTGACCCCAACTATATGCTCAAACTGATAGGATGTACTTACACAGAATTCAACCCATCTGTGGGAAAGATCAGAAATGCTGTGTGGGAAGCAGTTTGATTCCAGGATGAATAATGATTATTGAGATTATGGATGGTTTGATGTTTGGTTCTTACCTACTCATGACCCCAATTAAATGTTCAAACTTCTAAATTTTGCATACAGTAATTCAACCCATTTAAAGTGAGGACAAAACAATAGTTGGAGAAATGATGATAGTCCAGAATGATTTTTGAGATTGTGGATGGTTTGATATTTGATCCTTACTCACTCCTGCCCCAAATTAAGAAACGAATGAATTATATTTTAAAGGTATGTGTACTAGATTGAAAATGTAACATTAAAAACTATACCCTTCCTGTTCGTTCTTTGGTATAGCCTTTGCTTTTCACGTCTATAACTCGTTGGTTCCTTTTGAATCGTCTGTGAACACGAGACAAGAATTGATATAGAAGGCTGAAAGGACTGTTCATCATCCTCCGGTGAGGGGTACTAGTACACAAACGTAACATCCAGTTTTCTGGTTTTCCTTTTAGAAATCGATCGTTACTTTTTGGCATTTTAAATATTCAAGAAAGACACAAAACACTAAAACAACGCAAACTTTTTTTTATTGGTCAAAAATTATCAATATATATGTACTTTCAGTAAATATTAAGAAACAGGACTACCAACTTTCTACCACTGAATGTAAAATAAATCAGTACAGCACTTCCAGTCAATACATATTTAATGAAGATAATGTTCATATGAAAGCTTTTTGCCTGCTTGAAATGTGCATGTGTTCATCCTATTTGCTTCTTGAAAAATCTTCTCTATGCTACTAATGGCTTCACCAAACATCCATCTCAACACAAGCGTTTACCCTTGAGTGAGTCACTCTAATTTTGAGCAATGATAGGGAAAAGATGGATGAAGTGAAATCAATTTTGGTGGAGGTATCTGACATGTCTTGGGTCAGAGAAGAGAACCAAACTACCAAACAGAGATCTTCTCACCACAAACTCTCCCTCCTCCTCACCTCAACTTATCAAACAACTGTGAAAATTTTTTAATTCACAAAACATAGGAACCTTATATGAAAATTTTTTACAAAAATTGAACCGCCAACATCACACTCAAAACTGATTTAAAACCAAATTTGAGAAAACCTCAAGTCGTTGATTTTAAAAAATTAAAATTTTTAATTTCAAACTTTCAAAAAGTTCAGAAAATATGTACTCACTTCTTTGTTTTAGATACTTATTATCACCTGAAGTAAAAAATTCAGAAACACTTGTTGCAACTTGAAAATATTGAAATTTGTTAGACTTTGATTGCTGAGGTTAACTCTTACTCGATTTTAAGCCAAAATGGGGAGAAAAGTACGAGTAAGCGGACGCTGCTGAAAACTAATTCCTGTGTTAGGGAACAAGGCTTATTGTGTGAGTAAAACATAAATTGAAATTTTGAATATTGTTGAAGCAATATTATTTGAATAAAATGTCTTATTAGAAACACGTTAGTAGGTAGCCATTTTAAAGCATCTGATTCGTGGTGGTGTTTAAACATACGTTGATGATTTTCATAGGTACCTACAAATTACAATAGCTGTCTCACATGAAAAAAAAAATACAGCTTTGGTATAATGCAGGTAGAATAGGCGTAGGTAGAGGTACAATTATAGTCGTCAAGTTGATGTAGAATAAATTGCATACTCGAAACGCCGTAAATAAATACCATATGGAAAAAATTTCAAATCAATACGAACTCGTTTTGTGGTTTCGTCGTTTGGGTGAACATTCGTTTTGCATTAAATTACCCATATTTTTCTGTATCGTATAACTACATAAATTAGCATATTTCTTTTCGAGAATTTTTTTTCTCAATGTCTAATTTGTAGGCATGCTAAAAATATATTATTTAAAGTGTAGGTATACGACGATTTGAATAAAATTCTATTTCAATGAGCATGTGAGTTTTATTTTTCAATAAGTTGAAGTTTTCGTTCATCGTAATTTTGTTGTCCCAATTTAGAGGGTACGAGTACGAGTAGAAGAGAGATAAAGAAGAGTATTTCAGTACCTAAATTACGTTTTTGTTTCCTTTTTTTTTTTTTTTTTTGGTTTACTCGATCATAAGGTATTTAAATTATTTACGTCATTTGGCGATGGATATTAAAATACATACATCAGTAGGGAGCGATAGAGAAGGGGAGTGGTAGAAAGATGAATGAGAGATATTGATTAAAGCAATTATAAAAAAGTTAATAATCAAAAGGATGATTATAGTAAAGTAAAATGATGAAGGAAAAAGGTTTCAAAGAATTTGATACAAACTATATAATGACCATACATTTTTAGTATTCAGACGGGTACTGATAGGAAGGAGTCTGCTTAAAATGTTATTTTGTGTTTTTTTTAAGTTGATTATTTTTTAATTCTGCTTCAGGGGGCGATAGTCAAAACATTTTGATGACAATTCAAGCCTATTTTAACCTCTTTAATGGTTAATTTAGTCATTTGAAAAACCAAAAAACAAGATGGGGTCAATATTAGGCAACCTCGTTTAAAATATCAAAATATACATTTTTCCGATGTTTATTCTTTGCGTGCAAAAAGTACTAAGTATTTTTTCATTTACATTTTTGTGTTTTTTTTCATTTTCATTTTTTTTACTCTTTTATTTGGACTTTTTACTGTTTTTTATTTTTCTATTTTTTTAATTTTATTAATTTTATTTTTATCAGAAGTTAAAATAATTTACTCAGTTTGATATCGACCAAAATCAGTCAAATTCGTACAGTATCCCAAAATTTGGAGAAGGAGCTACTGAGGGGCTAAAATTTCAAAAATTGTTCGTTTCTAAACCAATCGACAGGAATTCAACGTCCTCAAATTAATACAAATCCTCGTATCACTTTTACTTTTACCATTTTTTTAAAAATTTTTACCAAAATTGAGAACCCCTTGTCTCCTTTTCCAGGGTACTAAGATCCCATTTTGAAAATTAATTAGTTAAAATTAACAAAAATGGTCCATTCGCTTTTATTTCTTCAGATTTTTAAATGGCAGTTTTCAACAGTCCTTGAATTAGTACAAATCAATGTATCCTTTACTTTTACCATTTTTTTAAATTTTTACCAAAATTGAGAACCTCTTATGCCCCCCCCCACCTGAGATTCCAGATCGAAAATTGATTAGTTAAAACTAAAAAAATTACCATGAATAGTACTTTTTACACTAGTTTTAACCAATCAATTTTCAAAATTGGATCTCAACACCTCAGAGGGGGAGGAGGAAGCAAGAGGTTTTCAATTTTGGTAAAAATTTAAAAAAAATGGTAAAAGTAAAGTGATATATGGATTTGTACTAATTCGAGGACGTTGGATTTAATTATCGGATGATTTTTTTTATCCCACCCCTGTAAACGCTCCCACCAGGCCCCTCAGATAAGATTATAAAAACTTGAAAATCACCATTTAAAAAATCTGAAAAAATTACCACGAATGGAACTTTTTACGCTAGTTTCAACCAATCAATTTTCAAAACCAGATCTCGACACCCCGACGGAGGGGAGTACAAGAGGTTCTTAATTTTTGTAAAACTTTGAAGACTTAGGGGGTACTTGGGGACGTATCCAAAAAATAAATGAATATTCAATATTCATGCTCAGGGACCTCGGATTAGTATCAATAGACGTATGAATTACTTTTTCCAGTTCTTTTTGAATTTTGACTATATTGAGGGGGCTGGTGGGAGCGTTTAGAGGGGTGGGATCAGATAAAAAATCTAATTAAATTCAACGTCTTCGAATTAGTAAAAATCCTTATATCACTTTATTGTTATTTGTGGCGATTTTTTCAGATTTTTAAATGTCAACTTTCAAGCTTTATACGCATCACAGGAAGTTGAGCTTACATCCTAAATGTTCAAATTTGAGTTTTTAAAATTTTAAACATTCATTTGGAATTTCTTTCAGATTTATCTTAAGCATAACCAATCTTGAAATATGAGCTTTCAAAGTAGAACTGTTTGACAAAGAATCGCGATTACTCGAAAGTTGTAAGAGCCAGCTCGCCTCACCCCTCCCCCCTCCACGAAGGGTTAAGACTAAAATTAAGGTGTTTTTTTTTTACCAGACTATCGAGATGAACTCGAAAAAAATTTAGAGAGAAATTAAAAAACCAGGATTAGGCGTTGGGTCGTTTTGACATGGAATGAGTCCCCTGCCACTGTTCAAAGAAAAAATATCGTATAGCGTTTCTTTTTAATACTCCACAAATACTTTTTTTTTTGTGTGTAAACAAATTAGGCCCATTTTAGGCTTTCTTATTTTCAAATCATTCAAGAATAATTGAAAAAGCTCTGTTAGTGGGTATTTCAAAGCTAGCCAGAGGAATACATTGACTTATTTATAATAATTTTTAAAGTGAAAAATGGCAGAAAAGTTCTATTTTTAGTGTATTTTTTTGCCTCAACTCTGCATCCACGAGGAAAAGCATTATAATACTCGTAGGTACGATATCTGGATTGAAATTCTATCATAAAGCAGATAAACTTTCCAAACCTTTTTTCTTTTTTTGGTCTCGTGTAATAACAAGCTGAGCTTATGCAATACCAACACATCTGCGTATCTCATCGTCTGTGATTCTCTTGAGGTTAAACTAACTCTCAAAAGTAGACGAACCGTGAAGATGCCCTGAAATAACTCTGTACATGTATCCTAATACTCAGCTATACTCGAATCTCTATTTGTCCAATACTTGGACCCGAAGTTCATCCACCTCAAGGGGGAAGCTTGTATAGTGAGTTGCTTTCAACATGCTCATTTATAAATGAGAAAGTTTCACGAATCACGATGATGTAGGTACAAGGTACATATGTACTTTGGACGTGCATAGTATTCCCATATCGATACTATATCACTTCTTGTCTGTGCCATGTAGATACCAATGTATGCCAGCCACTGTGTACCTTACCTACATATGTATCTACTCAGGACTGAGAAACTCTCGTATTATTCATTCTGATTTTCGAGAATGTGATACGTGCGTCTGTGTACTGTGTGTATAGAGTAGGTATAACTGTACAATACGTTGGGGGGTATATTTAGATGCGCTGCTGTAATTCTATGCACGTTTATTCAGAATCCAAAATACATACAAATAGGTATCGATGACGTAGAATTATAATGTAGGCAGGTATACGCGGAGAGATGTACGAACAGGATAGGGATAGGCGCAGGAACAGCGCAATCCATCTGTTTCGTTGATTAAATATATAATGAGTCTAAAATACGACGTAGAAGAAGCATCTATATTGCTCGTTTGGTGTGATTAATAATTACGATAAAGAATGAAAGATAAAGCTGTGTACGATAAAAGAGAGATAGATAGAGAGTAAGTATGGATCTTGATGTTATTTGTATACCTATATTATAAACGGTACTACCTACCTCATCCAAATAGGTAAGATATGTAACGTATAAAGCTGTAAAAGTTTTTGGAAGCAGCACTAGTTTATGTAAACGTTTACCTTTGCCTTGTCTTGAGGAGTGAAATTTCGTCGGCACCTCAGCAAACTGGAAAAGTTTCACGTTTAAATAAGTGCAAATTACACAGTATCAACATATATAAGATTAATTCGACGCGTCGTATTAACTCCCTTAAAGTCTTACAATTAAGCCGAAATTTCGAGCTTTTATCTTCGATTTTATGCTCTATTTAATCTTTTTGTACGACGACTTTAAAAGCGAATCGGTTTAATAATTAATCATCTCTTTCTCTCTACGGCGCCGGTGGTTAATACAGACGGGTGAAAAAAAGCATCAGACTTACTCTTAGGTGTAATTTTAACGCGTCAAGTGAATTTTTACCTTCGTCGATGTGGTAAGCACAGCTAGTTTTAACACTCTAGAAAGCTGTTTCGTTTCGTGAAGTAGTTTATGGCGATATACCTACATCTAGATATAATACGCAGCGTGTCAGCAAAAAAAAAACACACACACAGATTCTAATTTTTTGCTCTTTTTTTTTACAGCGATCGCAGAAAAGCTAATGGTAGCGGCGGTTACAATTTTTTAGATAACTACGACACCGATCCCAAAGAGGAGGAGAAACGTATACAGAAGTTTTTGATTGCTATTTTCGTAACATTTGCATTTTGTTTCGGCTGTTTTATGATATTAAGGTAAGTTTCCCAAATGCTATCAACTATCGTCGTTATCGTATACGCTGTAGACCTAACCATTTGAATTATAGTTATGGAGGAGAAAAAAACGATATATACAAAGGGAGGGCGAGAGGTATAAAGAAATATCTTGCAATTTTTTATACGCACAGTTACACTGGAAAGCAAAGCCTATCTATTGACCGGATTCACTATGCTCAGTGATTGAAAAAAATTATTATATTTACGGTGAAGTGTAAGGGGGGGAGGTTGAATTTTTTTACATTTTAGCACGTCTTAAGAATGAGTAATTAGTTTACTCACGTACAGATTATACGGGGTATTCCGCTGTTCAACGTAATCCTTTCAAGGATAACGTAGCAACCTAAATTACTCACACGACGAATATTTTGCATAATCGTTCGATAGCAGGAATTAAAGTACGAGACATAGGTACAAAATGATTTTATTATAATTCGGATATTTTTCCTCCGAAAGAAAATTATCACAATTATTTAAAAAGTATTGATGTTTTGGGAACGAGTCATTTGAGGATGACCAAATCATCGTTGAACGAATTCTGCATAAAGGGTGGCTTGATTCTAAATGAATAACTCAACATTAAGATATATCCATGCCAACTCAGTTATTGTAACATAAGAGTCCAAAAATCAGCCGTACTCATCTTTTATTGTGAATTTTATCAAACTTCCCCACCCTCAAGACACATCCATGTTAACATTATAACATAAAGTCCAAAGATCAAAAATATAACGCGTAAAAAGTAACTTGTGAAAGTAATGCGTAAAAAGTAACAAGTGAAACGGAACACTTTCACAAAATGATCCACAGTCCTGAGATATATCTAAGACATATCCATGTCAGCTCAGTCATTTTAACATAAAGTCCAGAATAAGCCATACTCATCTTCCGTTGTGAGTTTTATCAAACTTTCCCACCCTTAAGACATATCCATGTTAACCATTTCACAATCCCAGACACACCCATGTCAACTCACACATTTTAACATGAAGTCCAAAATCAATCGTGCTTATCTTTCATTGTGAAATTAATCAAACTTTCCCAAACTTAAGACATATCCATGTCAACATTTAAATGATCCGTAAATGAATCAGCTAAAAATGACTGTTTGATTAACGAACACGTTGTTTGTGATTTATTGATTCGTGATGAGCATATCGTTCGCAAACGATCGATTCATCTTTGTACGAATCGTTCAAAAACTATTGGGTTTAATGTTGTGAAAATTTATCACCTTTGAATGAATGTTCGAATTAATGATAGAATCAGTAGTGACTTGACGAAAGACTCGAAAAAGATTGAAACTTGACCGATGATTTGCTAGCCAGTAAGTTGATAATATTTTTGAATTAACTGATCGCCATGAATTGGTTCAACTTTATTATGAATCTTTGGAAAACAGTCGACGTGACTATCAAAAAAAGGATCAATACGAAACACAACTTGAAGAATGCACATGTCATTCGCGAACGAGTTTGTTGTGAATGAACGAGACAGGTTGTTTGTACACGAACCAGTCGTGAACGAACGAGTTGTTCGACGACTCGGCTATAAATGAACGAATCGTTTGCGTAATGTGAACAACTGGATCATGAATGAACGAGTCGTTCATGAATGACCAGTTTATGAATGAACGAATCGTTCCTGAACGACTGGATTATGAATGAGTGAGTCATTTGTGAACAATTCGGTGATGAACGAACGAGTAACGAGGTATTCACGAATGACTTCATCACAAATGAACGAGTTACTCGCAAACGACCAGGTTATGAATGAACGAATCGTTCGTGAACGACTGGGTTATGAATGAACGAGTCATTTGTGAACGATCCTATTACGAATGCACGAGTTACTAGATATGCGCGAATGACTAGATCACAAATGAACAAGTTGTCTCACGAACGATTGGGTCATTAATGAACCAATCATTTACACATTGCGGACAACTAGACCATAAACAAAGGAGGAACGAGTCGTTTGCAAATGACCTGGTCATATTTTAATGAGTCGTTTGCGAATATTGATAATTCGCGAACGAGTCTTTTATCAATGAACGATTCATTTGTGAATGATTTTGTCATAAATGAGTGAATTGTTCATAAAAGATCGTGTCATAATTGAATGAATCATTTACAACTCGTTAATGGTTATGCCATCTACGAACGAATCATTCGCCAATAACTATATCACATTTGAACGAGCCGTTTGCGAACGATCATTTTATGAATGAACGACTCATTTATGAACGACTTTGTCATATATGAGTGAACTGTTCATGAACGATCGTGTCATCATTTGATGGATCTTTCGCGAACGACCATATAACGTACGAATGAATCATTTCACCAGACATCATATCGTATGCGAATGAGTCGTGGAAAAAAATCACAAATTTATCGAAAAACGAGTCATTCACGAACGATCCAATCATCAACAGTGAATTAATCAGTTGCGAAGGAGGTTGACTGCCGATGAAGGAGTAACAAATTACCTTTTAATATTGTGAAGAACCAGTTGCAAACCACCAAAACTCATACAAATGAATCTTTCACTAATCAGCCCAATAAAGCATCATCAGAGAATGAAATGAATTATTACATATTTCAAACAATATTCATTTCTTCATGAATCAATTGAGAATAATCGAGTCTCTTATGAACGAATCATTCGCGAAAAATCGAATTACGTGCCATTTTTGAATTAGGATTGTACAGTCGTTAAAAATTATACTTATTTGTATCATATTAAGTAAGCAAATCAGAAGACATTCCGCAAATTAAGAATGGGGAAAATGATTCATTTCTGAAGAATGAGATGATTCTACGCATAAAATTCAGCTATTTATTTATTTTTGATTACTCAACGTTAATTTCTCCTCGTTCGTTCATTTCTTTCAATATTTTTTCAACGTGTACGAAATTCCGGGCATCTCCAGCAGCTTTAGCGTAAAAAAAAAAATAAAACGTAAGAAAAAGCTACCAGCAAAATGTTGAAGCCTAAGTGAAAAATGCAATTATTATGAAGTTAGATAGGTCGTATAATAATACAGTAATTTTCAAGGTTCATATAATGTGATAATGGCTACTTGAGATTGTGTTACATTTCATAAAAATTTATTCTGTTGAGTAAAGTATTTCGTGAAAAAAAAACGAAAGCACCCCGAGCGAAATGCTTCTTAACGTTGATTTTTTTCTGCTTCAGATTCGGAAGAGGTATTTGCTAATTAAGAGCTTTTCTTAAATAATTCGCGTAATTGTTCCGACTGGTTGGACCGTGTATTACGTACAGAAAAAGTAAAATGAATAATAAAAAATGCCGCCTAAAGAGTAAAAAGACATTGCCCTCCGGTGTCTGAGACGAGAGAATCCACGTCGAGTTTTATTTAATTTTTAAACATCTGCGCGGAATATTAATTTGCTCTTTCGTTCGCTCTGAAGCTTTACGTGTAGTGTAGGTAATTTTACTTCTAGATGATGAAACGTTGACTCGTGCTGCTGCAAATCTCTACATAAATCCAACGCTCCAGTTTTTTTTTTGCCATTTTTTATCACGCTCCCTTTGTTTTAACTTCTTTTCCCGAAATATTTCCCGTCATCATCGAGGGATTAAATTATATCGCTATTCATTTCCTCGCAAATCCAACCCTCGAGGAGGAGAATTAATTCTGTCAACAATGGTAAACAATCTTACATAAGCAATATTAATAATCACGAAAAGTACCATACCAATCTAAACACAAAGCAGAACAGGAATATTCGACAACCACGTTAATGAAGTATTAATGAGATTCGATCCAGGGAGACAGAATTCTTATCCGCGTATTTTTGGCATAATTAATAAGGTTATTTTTACTAGTTCTTTTTTTTTTTTTTTTTTTTTTTTTTTTTTTTTTTTTTTTTTTTTTTTTTTTTTTTTTTTTTTTTTCATCTTTAATGGAAATGTTGAGTAAATTTTAAAAGCAACGGTAGCGAAAATAAGGTTGAAATGTGGCTTAATTTTTCAACTTTTTTTTTTTCATTTTTCAGCCGATTTTTTTTTTTTTTTTTTTGAATAATTAGCGGAGGAAAAGTTACTAAAGAAAAGGAAAGTAAAGAGGCGAACGACCATGAAAATTAAATTTTAAACTTATACGCAGAGTTTTTTTGATCTTAGTTTTGTATTCTCTTTAATTTAATGATGTAGTCACTTAAACTACTTATATGGTACAGGAAGTGGTTGTATTTGAAGTTTGAAAGGTGCTGCCTAATTAATAATTTAACTTTCATTTGCAATATTTTAACTCCTCAACTGTCTCAATTTTAAACTTCTTGATACCTTCGGTCACAGTATAGAATTGGGCTTAAAATTATAGTTTTCTCTCGAAATGATCAGATTCAACATTTACTTTTATATTTATTCGATTTTACACCGATGCATGGTTTATGAAAGCTCCTTCTTCTCTACCTCCTCATTCGAAATATTTTTGATTTATTGACCGAAGACTGAATGTTAATTTTTCCAGATTATTTTCGAATCAACTGCACGAGTTGTGAGTGTGAAAGTTATAATTACAATTTTTCCCAAATTTGTGTTACGTTCAAAAAATTTTTTTTTTTAATTTCCACAAATTCTGGATATTTTTCAGGTTTCAAAAATCCGCGATAAAAGTTATAAAATGCTAGTACATCAATTTCAGGTTAAAAAAATAGTAAATTTGTAAATTAACTTATGTTGGAGTATTTTTCAAATCAAAGAATATAAATCCCAAAATACACGGATAAATTTTTCAATTTTGGCAATTGGAAAATCAAAAATTTGAAAATTGAAAAAATTTTCAAATTTAGATTTTTAGATTGATCCACTTTTAAATTTCATAGTTGATTTAAATTTAAAATCATTTCGAGTTACAAAAGCCATCTGTTAGTACCAACTTGGATTATTTAGATTAAATTAAAGCAATAAAATCGAAGCTTTAGAGCTTGGGAATTGATCAATTTATAAATTTTTTATTCCTGCCCAATTCAAGTGATTATTAATTTTCATGAATTGTAAAAAACCAAGGAAAAGTCAAGGAGGTGGAAAAAAATCACTTTAGTTTTTGAAAATTCCACCATGTCAAGCTGACATATCTGAGGTAAATTTAAAAAATTTTAAATTGTCCTAATTTTCTCTTTCTTCCCTCTTTCGATTCTTATTTCATCAGATTTTTCCCTTCCTTCGGAGAAAAATTGCCATATACGATTTCTTTTTGCTTACAGATTTTCGCAACATCAAATAAATTAATTTCCTAGTGTTTCAGAAAAATTTTGGATCTCTCCTTCCACCAATTTACGTTTCTAAATTTTCTCAAAAGTTCATTACTTAAGGTTCTAATTAGAAGTTGAAATTTTCAAATTATCATTTTCTTCAAATTTTTTCAGCATTTTTGGAAATTTTTCAAAAACCAGTTCTCCACATAAGGCTCATAGAAATTTACGAGAGGAGGAGGGTGGAATTTAACGTGCGGACTTCGGAAGTCCAAATACCTATCAGAAAGAGACGGCTTCGAGATTGTCATTTACTGTTAAATCACACTCTCCCCTCTTTCCCCCATGACCCTTAAAGATTAAATGTTATTCACTTTTTCGTTGACCGATAAAATTTTTCTTTCTTGTCTCAGATTTTGTTCAAAAATTGAAAGAAATGAAATAACGTCAAAGTGAACATGGTAGGACTTCACTCTTGGCCTACCCTTCCCCCATTTCTATAAAACTTTAAAATTCACATAACAATCCTATTTTTAGAAATAACAGAAGCAAAAAAGTCAAACGAGTGCATAAGCGAAGATAGGGACAGGATTGGAGGCAGGAGGGGCTTGAATATCTTCGTCTCATTACAAAAAAAAAGTAGGTGCAGGCTACACTATTGATTTTTTGGCCTTCTACATTTTTTTTTCTTATGTGAATTCAATGCAGGAAAATCAGAAAGTATTGCCCGAACAAAGCGAAGCAAGCATTTTCCAATATACCAGAAATGAAAGGTCAGAAAATGAGGATTTAATAGCATTGGTGAATTGAAAAATTATAATTTTTCTGAGTTTATTTCTGCAAAGTGCTGATTTTAAACATTTTTGAGAGAACATTTGAGGAGAGGAGATCCCAATTCAACATTTGGAGAGAATTGAACGCTCTCATGGCACCTCCCTTATCTTCGCCTATGAGCGAAAGATCTGCCCCCCACTTATTTTTTCTTAAAGTCTTGAAGGTACCAGTTCCGGAGCTGAATATTTATTTTGAGCTGGAGCTGAGTATGGCATTTGAAAGGATCCAGAATCCAGCTGCGGAGTCAAGTATGGAATTTTTGAAAAGTTCAACCTGATATGATATTTTGCACGTTTCACCTGGAGTCTTAATCTAAAGACTCCCTGTCCAAGAAGCTCCAGCACTTTTAAAAATTTATAACAAAAGAACTATAAATCAAATATTTTACAACTGGCACCTTTTAACAAATCAAATTTTGTCTTTGGAGCTTGGCTTATTCTTCGTTTTAAATATTTAGCTTCGGCTCTGATGTCAGGCTGGTCATCGCCACATTCCGGAGTCAGTATCCTTCCATTGTGAATATTTGGCTCTGCCTTCGAATCCAGGCTGTGAGGACTTTTGGCTTCAATTGCTTGACCATTTTGTAACTTTTTCTTACTCCCCGTTACCTTCCTAGCAGTTTTCGAAAATAAAACGTTACAATTAAAATATGTTGCCTATGGTGTAAGTTCAACTTTTACAATATGTTGACTTTTTTTTTTTAGCAAAATGACAGACAAAACATTTAATCAATTTACGACTGAAAAACAAATTTCTCGTGCACGTAATTAATTTTTTTTTTTTGAAAATTTTGCTTACTGTATAAATTTACTAAACAGTTAATCAAGATGAGTTTGAACCTTACGACCTTTATTTCACTTTAATTAATGCAAAATGAAACCAGCTCAGCCTGTGCTGCTGATAATTTGCGAAAATCTTTATATTGTTAATTAAGATGTCATTGGCTACTCTTCGAGCCGAGTTTAACCTTGCGACTAATTTATTCAGACTGGAGAAGCTTTCGCAGGTACCCTTATTTACCAGAATAACTCTTTGATGTGTTTGTTGTTGTTGTTGTTTGTATAAATTGAATATGAAAAATAGTCGAAATTGGCTCGTGACTTTTATTGCACTGCTTATTGCGAGTGCCATCCACGTAAAAGTGATATTATAACGAATTAAATTTTAAATTTATGGTTAGACGAGGATACAATATCGATAGGTAGGTATTTTTTTATGATGAAAATTAGTCAAAATTATTGTATCGTTTTGATAGGTAGAATGTTGGTCGTTACATATTTTTTGTACCTATCTTTGCTGCTCGTGGCAAATAATAGAGACGTTGTATTAAATTCCGCAAATGATGATTTATTCAGTAAATTTAAACCATGTGTTTGGGATTTTTTTATTTTTTATTATCATCCATCGAATCGGTTCTCATTTACGTCTGAACTGAATGAAAGTGAATAAAAGTGAATGAACTGATACGACCTTACGATGACGATGATACGATGTGAGGTTTTATGTGTATCCAATACCCATATAAGCTCGATATACTTAACCTTCGAATAAATACGTTGCAATTTTGATTGGTTATTCGAGTGAATTTAGTATACGATGTATCGATTCAATAACCCAATGGTAATGAAAATTTCGCTTTTTTCGTTAGCCAACTGTTTATATTGAGTTGATATTATGATACTATTTAAATTCAAACTGCAACGATCTCGCAATAAACATACAGATGAGTGAAAATTGATTTTTTTTTTCCTATTTCTTATAAAAATTTATAAAATTGTTTCCCTAAATTGCGGTCCCAAGATATAGGATGAAATAGTATGGAAAAAAGGTAAAGAAAAGGAAGACTTTTAAAATAAGAGCTCGCGAACATGATAACGTCATTGAAGGAAAAAAAAAACACATTTACACATCCGGTCTTAGTATAAAAACTTTTTTTCTTTTCTTTTTTTTTTTTAGACAAAAAAAGAGAGAGTTGTAGAGGAAAAAAAAGACACGATCTCGACGTATAAAATTCACTTTATCCGTCTTCTGTCTTAATTTCAAAAAGGTAAGAAGGTAAACTTGGCATTCGTGTCTGTGAAGTAGGTGGCATGCCGAGGTGGCTTTATTCGCGATGAAGAAATTGCGTCTCGCGAAACACCAAATTTAAACGCCGCGAAGAAATTTTCTTATTTTTACAAAATGGAAAATTTGCTAATAAACGTAATAGCGATGAATTTTTTTTCCTACGTAGCTACGTCGTATATAGAGAAAAAAAATTGTCACTTTTGTGGTTCGCCAATTGCTGATGTTGTAGATGGGTAGGTACGTGGTAAATACGACGTAGGTATTTTGTATCTTTTTAATCGTCTAGGGAATCGAGTAATTTTTACGATTAATGTTTTATGCGTAGAAATTCACGTCATGGTAATCAAATTTATATAAGCGTAGGGTACCTACTACCTACCTATCTAATAGCTATTACCTAACTATTTCGTATTGTGTAAACAAGTGACGAGTTTTAATCAAATTTACCAATTTTACGAGTAATTTTTATAGCTATTTTAATTCCAGCTACGAGTTTTTTTTTCTCGTTGGTAAGAGCAGGTGGATTTGGCAACGAGCTTTTAATTTTTTTTTTTCCTGATAGAAGAGACTCGATACTGTCACATTCAAGGGTAGTTTCATCAAAAGGATTCGATTACCAGAGTTTTTTTTTTTTTTTTTTTGGAATTGAGATTAAAACTCTTTTTAGCTTTTTTTTTGTCGCTGTATCGAATTCAGTAGACTCGTATTCGGTGGTCCCATGAGTATAGTTTAAAAGGCAGAAAAAAATGTAGCTAGGTTTAGGTACACTTTTAATGAAGTGAAAAAAAATCCTAGAGCAAGAGATTTTTCATACTTCAATTTTTTTTGGTTATGTAATTGATTTTCGGAATTGGTAACACTGATTTTTTTAAAATTTAAATAAAAGTTTAAATCGAAAGTTTCAAGTGTTTTCAAATCAATAAACTTTTTGAAAAAGTTGAAAATTTTCTTAAATGTAAAAAATCAGCTTTTCTATGTAGAATCTTTTGTTAAATGAATCGTTCGCGAACGAATGAACCACTTTTGAACGTATTCGTATGTTGGTGATTTATTTACGAGCGGATGTTTATTTTAAAATATTCGTTCGCAAACGATTGAAAATATTTACGAACCTATCTTTCACTTTTGTTTTATTTTATAAACCATAATTCGGTAATTTTCGATTCAACGAATCACTTAAGAACGATAAAGCATTTTCAAAAAAATTAAAAATTAATAAATAACAAAAATTTAACAGATTTTATTGAAAAATGAATTTTTAAAAATTTCATTCATTAACTACAGCAATTTGTTCCTATAAAACGGCTCATTTACGAACAACTCATTTTTTTATTGATTCATTCGTTCAAAAAACATCCAATCAAACAATAGCTATCTGGAACGAATTTGATGTTTGAAGATTTGTTCATTTGAAAATAACTTCATGCTAAATGATTCAATCGTTCTGGAGCGATTCTTTTGACAGATGATTAATGAAGATTTCAATCGGTCACGAACGATTCATTTGTTGATAATATCGAATTTTCTTTCTCATGGGTGATTTGCTTTGAAGTAAAATTAATCAATTATAAATGATTCATTTCGAAACGATTCAACTGCACATTTCACATTGAATTGTTCTCGAATGATTCATTCATTCAATTTCATAATGACCATTCAAGAACGATTTGTTCATATGAAGTTTACTCGATCATGGATATTATTACCATGTACCAGTTGAAATACTTACAAATGATAAATTATCAATTTAATTTGATAAAATTCATTGCTCTTGAACAAACTGTTAAACGACGGTTCACATAATATTGAATCGTTCTCAAACCATTCTTTTGAATTTTTATTACCTGAGATTCATGCTTTAATGAACAAACTTACTTTTGGATGTTATTATTCCTCCATCTTGTAAAGGATTGATTTCAAAACGATTCAATTTTTCGTGTAGGATCGGTTCATTCTCGGACGATTTATTTTCAGATGAGAGGTTGTTCGTACACGGTTTCTTTTGATAAAATTAATTTTTTTAATTGCAATTGATTCGTAGTTTCATTTTATGAAAATCCATTCGTTTGTAAAATTCGCAAAGAATTCAATTTCAGTTATTTACAATCGATTTATTTGGAAAAAAATTCATCGTCGATAAATTCAAACTATTTAAATAGAATTATTATCAATGATACGCATTTTCTTTCAAAATGAGTCAGTCGTTCACGAATGATTCATTTTGAGTTCATCTGATCGTTTGCAATAGATTTATTTTAGAGTGATTTTTTGTTTTGTGTAAGAAGTGTGATAGTAATGTGCTTGGATCGTTCACAAATGATTGGCTCGTTATTACCGTATTTATAATGATTCAGTCGTTCACAAACGGTGATTCATTTCAAATTAATTTTATTATTTGCAAGTGATTCATATCCGAAACGATTTGGTTTATTTACAAAAATACAATGTAACCGAAATGACTGCGATCATTTACAAATGATTTGCTCGTTGTCCTTGTATGTATAATGATTCAGTGATTCGCGAACGATTCGTTCTTTAAAATTTCCACTTATGCACGAACGATTTAAAATCTCAACTAATATGTACTATATAAAAAATGATGGTGATTTATAAACGATTCTTACTACATAGATTCAGTCGTTCGTGAACGATTCATTTCAAATGATTCTAATCCTTTGCAAACGATTCATTGCCAAATGATTGTTTGTTTGTAGTATTACGACTGCAATGTTACAGAAATTATTTCGGTCATTCGTGAACGACTTGCTCGTTGTCATTCTATCTATGATGATTCGGTAGTCGTTCGCGAACGATTTGTGTCCAAAAATATTCGCTCATTTATGAACGATTTCATTAAAATACTGATTCTCCATCAATATCTACAATGAATTGGTAGTCGTTCGTGAATGATTCATTTTCTACAGATTCGCTCGTTCAAGGACAATTCATTTCGAATTAAAAAATAATTGTTTATTTTGAAGAACATAATCTACTACTGATAACTTTGGTCGTTCGTGAATGACTCGTTTATTGTTGATATACATAATATGATTCAATTATTCGTGAACGATTCAGTTTTAAATCTATTCACGGATTTGCCAATGAATTATTTGAAATTTCACTTTTCTACCAACATCTATTCCCCACTGAAGTGGAGGTCGTTCGCGAACGCTTCATTCAGAATAGATTAATTGTTCATGAATGATCATTGTGCGGGAGGAGAATTTTTTAACTTTTTTCATCGTTTGATTCCAACCAACAAAAAGGTGACAAATATTTCACAAAAACAATATTCTACAAAGTAAACTCATCTGAAATCAGTGTTACCAATTACGATCTTATGCTCGTATACTCGTTAAAAATGCTAATTTTCTGAAATAAAAATCGTTTAAATCAAATCAAAATGTACACACCTTGGAATAGAAAAAAATCCACGAGGCGTTTTCGAGCGTAAAATATGTTCATTTGCGTTCGTTAAAGTATAAAAATGCGTGATTACGATTCTTGCTTCATTAATTTCACCTCTTTTAGCCGAATTTTAGAAAAAAGTTGACCGACGTTAGTCGTTACACTGTATTACGGAGTTATACATATAAAAATTAGTCCTCCAAACGCGTATACGAAAAAATAATTAAAGAGATAAATAAACTAAAAATAAATATTAAAGCCGCGAATGTCCATAAACGTAAGTAAAGATACGAAGCATTTTTTTTTTCAGCCTAGGCATTAAGGATTATCCCAAGTACCCTTTTTTCCACCATTACACACGTTTGAACGGCTAAAATAAAAAGCTCATGGTAAAAATTAGCATGATTTTTAATCATTAATGAAAATTACGTAACGTTGACTCGGCTATTTCTCGTTTAAAAAAAGAAAAGCCAAGCCAATTTTATGCCACAACGCTTCGTGGTTTCCAATTGTACTGGGCGTATTTCTCCTCCTTTTTTTACAGTCTTTTTTTATTCGGTCCGCCAACACGATAGAAAGCGAACTATTTTAACGTGAAATTTCGCATAATAACGGAAAATTTCTCATCTCCAAGGGTTTCTTTTTCAACCGCGTTAGCAACAAAAATTGAAAACTTTCAATCCACGAATTTAGTTTTTTAAGCCGCTTAACGTTTTCTCGATTATGTTGGCTTCTGTACGAGTGAGTATACTTCAGACGTGATAAGAAGTATTTCTCAGATTAATTTTTTTTAGCCCGATGTAGCGAAAGTTTCATTCGTTGAGCAGAATTCGTTGTCCGAGTCTCTCAAAGGATTTCCGGAAACTCGGTGAATATTTTGACGAGATATTCGGTGTAAAGAAGCTTTATTGACTTATACGAGTCGTATAACGGGTGTTAAGGAAATAGGTAGATTTTCTAGGCGGGTGAGAGATTCGATTGGTAAAGTTATACTTCTGGGATAGGAAAAAAAGCTCTTTCCAAGTTTCGTGCTAATTAATATATGTATAAATTTTTTGTAAAATCTAAATAATAGCACTTCAGATGGAGCACTGGGGTGGTGAGATGCTGATATAAGAATAAATAACTCAAGCCCACTTCGGACATATCCAGGACTCGTGTCGAGTCTAAAGTTGAATTTTAATTCATGAGGTGTGCAATGGATCTCAAGAGTCAAAAACTTACTAAAAATTTCATAAGGAGTACTCATCAAATCTGAATAGCCAATTTCAGCATTTTTTTATGTCAATTTCAAAAAGATTTCAGGTGGACGAACGAGGATTTTAAAGGTCAAAAATGTGAGCATATGCCTCATTTTCGTCTTCCAGTTTATTCATAATTTATTGAATTCTGACGCTGGATCACCCCTCTTGACCTTCGGTACCGCTTGACAGAAATCGATAAAAAGTGTAGAAAACTGATCAAAAATCACGAAAAAAACGATAAAAAATATGTGAAAATTGAACAATAATATTGAAAAAGTTTTTAGAATCATTGAAAATTGAATAAAAAAATTGACAAAGATGCGTAAAAAATGCGCAAAATTGATCAAAAATCACGAAAAAAATTTGGAATAACAGCTGAAAATTGGTCAAAAATTGTTAAAAATCATTGAAAATTGGTTGAAAATTTGACAAAACGGGTAAAAAGTACCGAAAATTGATTACGTATCACGGAAAAATGTTGAGAAATATTAGAAAATTGACTGAAAACATGTAACAAATCGTTGGAAGTCACTGAAAATTGATCAAAAATCGCGAAAAAATGTTGGATATTAGGTGAAAATTGACCCAAGGTATGAAAAAAGTTGTCGAAAATCATCAAAAATTGCGCAAAAAACTGACAAAAATACACAACAAATGCAGAAAATTGATTAGAAATTACAATAAAAAAATGCTGAAAATTAGGTGATTATTGACTGAAAATCAATAAAAGTCGTTGAAAATTGAGAATAAAATTGACAAAAATTAAGTTGGAAATACAGGAAATTAGTCAAAACTTACGAAAAAATGTTGCAAAACGATAGAAAACTGATTTAAAATATGAAGAAGTTGATAAAAATTATCGAGAATCGATCAAACATCACCAAAACCTAATCATTTTTATTCAATTTTCCATGATACATATTTAATGAATTTTATTTTATATTTTTGATGCATTTTTACGTTTTTTTAAACCTTTTTTTTCATGATTTTTGACTAACTTTCGAGGATTTTAACGATAATTTTCAATAATCAAGTCAGTTCTACTATGTTTTTCAATATTTTTTTTTTATTTTTTAATCAATTTTTTGCACGTTTTACCCATTTTTGTCAAATTTTTAACCGATTTTCGGTGGGTTTTAACGATTTTTTTGCGTATGTTCAATTCATCGCCTAATTTTCAACGTTTTTTCGTGATTTTTTTTGTCAATCAAAAAGTTTTTTTTACAATTTTTCATGTATTTTATCAGTTTTAAGTATTTCTTACCAACTTTTGTCAAATTTTTAGCTGATTTTCAATGATTTTTAACAGTTTTTTTCATCAGTTTAAGTTAATTTTCACATGTTTTAAACATTTTTTTCATTATTTCTGATCAATTTTTCGCACTTTTTACCCATTATTATCAAATTTTTACCATTTTTAACGATGTTTTTCATAATTTTGTTCAATTTACACTATTTTTTTAACAATTTTCCGTGATTTTTGATAAATTTTCTGAACTTTTTACCCACTTTTGTTGAATTTTTACCCAAATTTCAATGGTTTTTTAAGGTTTTTTTTTTTATATTGTTGGTCACTTTTCACACGTTTTTCGAATTTTTTCGTCATTTTCGGTCAATTTTTTGACCTTTTTAACCAACTTTGTCAAATTTTTATCCAATTTTGAATGATTTCAACGATTATTTTCATATTTCAGGTCAATTTTCATCCAGTTTTCAGCATTTTTTTTTTTTTTTTTTTGAATAATTTTCTACACTTTTTATTAATTTTTATCAAACTTTTACTTAATTTTTGATAAGTTTTAACCATTTTTTTCAAACTTTTGCTCAATTTTTGCTCATTTTTAAAAATTTCTTCATAATTTTTGATCAATTTTCTGTGCATTTTTTGAAAATTTTTGAATTTTAGGTGTGTTTTAAAAATTTAGAAAATCGAGTTGGTGGGCCGAAATTTTTACCGCGTCTTTTGAAGCCATTTTGCTACTATTGTTACCTGGCCATTTGCAAATACTCCTAAATCCCCTCTTCAATTCGACCCAGGACGCTAATTTTTGTGTATGTTATGCAACTTTTTTATTATCTACTTATTTATTTAAAAAACCCTCCCCAAATTTTGGACATTACTGAATAGGAATGAAAAGAATTAATGTTTGACAAGTACCAAAATAGTTTTTTCCTAATATCTTTCTTCCGCTCCTCTCACATCCGTCATAGAGGTAGATTTTGTTACCCTCTCCCCTCCCATTGAGAGTGGGGAGTGAAAACTATACAAGGAGATAGAGCATCGATAGAGCAGTTACTAGCACAGATTCCCAAAGTTATGGTAGTCCTACTTCCCCCATTTTTAAAAAAGCCTTTGGAGGGCTATAGAAACGACAGCCCTCTCAATGGAGGTAAGGGGGTGGAAATCATACAGGAGGATAGAGCATGCATTCCCGATGTTAGAGCGGCTTGCCTTTCACCCTTTTTAAAAAAACCTTTGGGAGGGAACTAGTGCTGGAAGACTTTAATGCCACAGTTGGGAAGACTGATAGCAATGAGGCTTGCTGTAGAGAAGTTAATGCGTGTTCTTAATTGCTCTAGCGATGATTTGTCCCCTTGTATAGTTTTCACCCCTTTCCTCAATTGGGAAGGGCAATAAAATCTACCTTCGTAGGGTATTCCACCACAGCAACTTGCCTTTCTCTGGCAACATCGCAGAGAAAATCAGGTCAAAAATTTAACAAAATCAAATATGATGGGCTATATATTAAATTTTATAACCGCCCCTACTGCTCCTCATCTCACCATATTGCCGGAAGTTTGATACGTATACGTAGGGTGTGATATCTCGAATTTCCTTCAACGAATTACGATCAGCCCAGGTGAGGGAACCTCGCCCATAGATTTCCGATATATTCTCATTTTACATAAAACGTAATATCCAAGGCGAAAACGTACACTTAACATTGTACATTTTCACAATATGTACGCGTAAGGTATTAATTTTTGAAAATGATTTATAGTTGTACAATGTTAATGTACGAATAATACACGTTTAAAATCAAACGAATGTTTAATATTTCATTTAAAACGACGTCAATCAAACATAAAGAAAAGAAAAACTGTAGAAAAATAACGCGCACACACAAACACACACGCAGCAGTCTTTATACAAAAAATTTTTTCCTTATCAAGTTCAACTTACCGACACGTTCTTTTTTCGCTCGTATTTTCTGTATATATCTTTTTATCATTCTCGCTCACTCTGGCACTCGTTTTAAATCTAATTTATGTTTAAGAAAACGAGTAAAAAAGTTTAGTTGACAGGTACGTGCTCGACTGTGGCGGCGAAATCGTGTTATAGTAGAGATTTTTTGAAAAATTAAATTTCCTCGCTTGTACGAGTAGACAGGTAGAGGCACTACAAGCAGTGTTTCTCTTATCGCCCTCCTTCAACTTACTAATGGAAATGACCTTTCGAGATATATAGGAAATTTTGGTCAAAAGATTAATCGAAATTCGAACCGTTGTCAAGTACGAAAAGATGAAAAATTCTTTAGCCTTTTGGTATACCATTCGGATCGTTATGTGGTTTTTATTTTTTTTTTAATGGTATTTTTTAGTTTGATTTTTTACGTCGTATTGTAAATGAAAAGCAGACCATCGTGAATTATCGACCTATGGCAGATTGGAAAGGGTAGGGGAGTATCAACGAAGTCTGTTTTGGAGTGCTAAAACACCATTGAGAATTTAAGATCATTATTAACCATATCTGATATTTATTCCTTTTTATTTTATTTTTTTTTAGCGGAAACTAAAAATCATTCACTCTACTTGATAACGACCAAAATCGGTCAAATTTGTGTAGTAGGCTTAAATTGACGGTGTTTTTGATATCTTTGAGTGAGGATGACCTTGAGTTAAAATTCAGTCAGGCCCAAATTTGAGGGAGGGGTGCTGGGAGGCTAAAATGGAAAATATTATTTATTTATAACTAATCGATTAAGAATCAAAAGTTATACAAAATATCCAAAAAACAGCCTTCTATGCCAATTAGGAGGGGAGATATGGGAGTTTCCTCTCATTTAAGCTTACGAAAAGGCTGTTCCACTCATGCTTTCCCTATAAATTCAGGTGGAGGGTTGAAATTTGGCATGTACATTTTTTAGAGGCCCCAGATGTGGATTTTGGAGGTTTAGACTTTTTATCCTTACTACACCCCCTAACAGTTCCGAAAAGTAGCTTTTTGCCAGGTTCTTCTTATTTTGCTAGTCTGTGACCTGTATGACTCCCCTCCAATTGGAGCTAAAAGGTCGTAATTTGACATATAGATTTAGCAGACATCCCTGATGTGCTTTTGGAGGGTTTCAACTTTTCAGCCAGCTTGCACCTTCTCACGGTCCTGGGAAAGTAGTTTTTTAGTCAATTTTTTTTATTTTTCAAGTTTGTGGCTCGCATAACTACCCATGAAATTGAGCTGGAGGGTTGAAATTTGATATGTAAACTTAGTAAGGGTACTGAATGCGTATTTTTGAGGGTTTCGATTTTTTATCACCATTGCACTCGCACACAGTCCTAAATTATTATTTTTTTGGTGGTTTTTTCTAATTTTTTGAGATAGTGGCACACATAGGTATCTCTCTTCCAAATTCAGCCAGGATTTGAAATTTGGTGTGTAGATTTAGTAGAGGACCTGGACGTGTTTTTTTGGGGAAGTTTGATTTTTATCCCCATTGTATTTTAGTATTTGCAGGAAAAAAATGAGGAGCTTTGGTGATGTGGTTCGTGAAATATGACGAATTAAATGTAAAAAAATTTTTGAAAATTTTGCAATTAAAAAAAATTTGTTTATAACTTTTTATTTATTTATTTATTTTAGAAAAGTACAATTTTTTTAAAAAGCTCTTTCAAGTACCTAACCAATTGACAAATTTTTCTTTAAGTAACAACGTACCCTCCACCACTTATCATAACTAAATTTTTCCCAACTCGTTCAAATATTTAAAAAAAAATTGTCTTGTTGAAATTTTTAATTTTTTTTCGAAAAATAAATTTCGTCAAAAAACGTTCTTTTATTAAAATATTTACTCAATTTTGATGTATTTTCTCTAAATTAATTGAATATTTCTATAAAAAGAGTTTTTCGTTAAAATTTTTATTTCCATGGAAATTTTTTTTCTAAACAATGCAAAAAAACTTTAATAAAATAATTTGGGGAAAATTTAATCTACTAAAATGTTGTGGGTACAGATTTTCAAATATTTTTTTACATTTAATCCGTCATACTTCATAAACTACATCACCTATGCCCCTAATTTTTTTATCGCCAATTCCACAGCGTATTTGCCACATTTTGGCGTGAACTAGACATCTTTACCATTTTTAGTTTTTAAATTGGAATTTTTTGAAAATAAAAAATTCGAATGCCTATAGCAGAGCCTCTGCAATGTTTTGGATAGGCAACCCATGCTTCGTGAGTTCAACTTGTGTTGCTCTACTGGTGGTATGAAGGAGGTATATCGAGACAGAACACCCTATATATGTACTTTTTGGGAGATTCGACTTTTCAGCCTCCTTGCACCCCCTCACATCCATAAAAAAGTGGTTTTTGTTTGGTTTTTCTAATTTTTTGGGTTGGTTTATTCTTCCCACATCTCCCCTCCAAATATAGCTAGGAAGCTGAAATTCGGAATGTGGATTTAGAGTAGATTCTAGATTTGTTTTATGAGGGTTTAATTTTTTTTAGCCTTCTTGAACCCCCTCGCAGACCTGAGAAAGTGGTTTTCGTTCGGTTTTTCTTATTTTTTGAGTTTCTCCCGCGCATATGTCCTCTTCAAATATAGTTAGGAAGTTGAAATTTGGTATGTAGATTTAGTGAAGGTTTTAGATGTGTTTTTTTGGGGTTTTTATTTTTTTTAGCTTCCTTGAGTCCCTCACAGACCTGAAAAAGTGGGTTTTGTCCGTGTTTCCTTATTTTTCAGGTTTGTTTCGCACATATCTTCCCTCCAAATATAGCTAAGAAGTTGAAATTTGGTATATAGATTTAGTGTAGATTTTAGATGTGTTTTTGGGGGGGTTCATTACAGTGTGAGGGTTACGATTAGGTATTATCCTTAGGATATTATTACGATATCGATGCCTTAACGTACACTTTTACCAGGTTGGATTCTGAATAATCAACACGTAGATATCTTATAAATGTTCTATTTCACAAAATTACACGTAAACTGACCTAGACTAGACTTCACTATTTTACGAACAGATACATATTTACTCAAGCTACTCCGACCAGGTAGAATCGCTAACGAGTTTTACTTACTATTACTTACGATGACCATTTGTAGGCACGTACGTACCTACCTACTGATATTACTGGTTAGTGTTGCCACACAGGGTTTCAGAATTTCATTCCAATATCTACCTATACCTTTACCACTATTGAGGAAAAAAACATCCCAAAAGTCATATTTTTCTCATTCCATGAATGGACAATTCCCTCATCTCCTTTACTTAAGGAAAATCAGGCTCAAAAAACGACGTATTGCGATGCTTTTTTGTTGTTGTTTTTTTTTTTTCATTTTGTTTGCCGTGTTACTTACCCTATGTATTTTTTTGTTTTGTTTTTTTGTATTTTCAGATTCGTGCATTTAACAAATGATGAAAATTACAGCAACACGCACCATTGGGACGTGATGTACGCGGTTATGATGTGGTTTGCCTATGTTCCATCATTAATAACGCCTTTGTTAGTTTTGGCAATGATTATAAGAAGGTAAGATGTTACTTAATGGATTTTAACATGTTGATGTTGATGATGATGATGATGATGATGATGATGCAGTGTGTACTGTGTTAGTAGTAGATAAAATATTATGAGTTAAAGTAAAGTATATTGGTACGTACAAGGATGACGCATTTGTTTGTTACCGTTTAAGGGCTCATTATTTCAACGCTAACATGCGGTATTTTATATATGTATGCGCTCGAGTTGGTAGATACAGGTAGGTAGGTAGGTACTTACCTACTTGGTAAGACATGATACGTATGTCTTGGCTGTCTATATATGGGCTGCGGTTGGATTCCAACAGAACCGAATCGCACAGGGATATGGATGTTGTAAGTACCGTTATTGCGTCGCTCAAGTCATCCTGACAGTATTTTATGTAGCGAGGAAGATGTAATTTGTGCGATATGCTACTAAACGTTAGCTCAGCCTGATTAAAGTATATAGCTAGGCTCGCTTTCGTTTCTGCGAATTGCGTAGGATAAGTTTTCAAAAAGTTAATTATTCGCCCTTTGGTGAAGGGAGGAAAAAAGAAGAAAAAAAAGTTGAGAGATTTTAGTTACGATGCGATGAACACCGAACACCATCGAGATAATATTATGAATTTATAATTAATTTTTGCCAGGTTATAAATTTTCAAAGTCAATATTAAAGGGGTCGTGGGAAAAAGAGTTAAGAAAATATACCGAATTTATGAGTGAAAAAAACTCGTACGTTTAATTTTAATAGCTCACTGCAAGTGGAGAAACAGATGTGGGTTTTGGTTCAGAGTGAGAAATCTGAACTACCTGAAAATTACACCAACACGTCGAATTTCAGCCTGTTAGATTCATGGAGGCGAGCTTCAGGCGTGAAAGCGTGACGAAAAATGAATAAAAATCCTCTTTTCAAGTTTGCCAAAAGGTTCGAAGGGGGAGGGGGGAGGGATTTGGAAAGTTAAAACATCTGTAAAGCTCATCTGCGTAACAAATTTTAGCCTTGTATGATATCCAAGGATCTTTCGACCCATTCTTCTAGCGGGAGCTGCAAGAGGTTAATTTTTGGGCAAATAATGGAAATTTCAATATAATCTCAAATGCTTTGAAAAATAATATTTTTTACCTTCGGTTTAGTGTACCGACTAAAATTTAACAATAGCATTTTTGCCATTTTGCTCAATATTGAGTAGATTGAAAAAGGGTATAGCCAGTTAAGAATGGTCTATTTGCCTAAGAAACAGATCTCGACCGCTCTTGCCTCAAAAAGTCAACCATGATGAGAAAACTTTCCCACAAAAAATTTGTGCTTCTGCTGCAAGTATTGTCGGAGGAGAGTGGCCAAAATGCATTTTTTCCCTTAATTTTTTCGTTTTTTGCCAAATGTAGATAGAAATTTTATGTTTCTTATATAAATTCTACGGGGTCAGAGGAACCCTAAAAAATTTTTTTCAAACTTTTTGAGCAATTTTTCGCCAAATAGTAGAAGGTAGATGCTAACATTTGGTGTTGGGTGCAAGGGCCATCAACGATCGAATGGCAGTTGTCAGGATTGATGCAGCTCCATTCACCATAAGTGTCACCCAAGCATGTGCCCCAACCAGTTCAGTACCAGATAAAGAAATTGAAAATAGTGTCCTTGAAGAAACACTGGCTTCATTACCAAGAAACGACATAAAATTGCTACTTGGAGACTTTAATGCCAAAGTTGGGAAGACTGATAGCAGTGATGCTTACTATGCAGTAACTGGTAGTCATGGTCGAGAAACAAGGAATGAACGCGGAGATAGGCTTCTCCACTTTTGCATGGAACAGCAACTTGTGCAGGAAAATACCTTTTTCCAACAACATAATCGCAGACTATACACATGGAAGTCGTATGATGGTCACCCTTGTAATCAAACTGACTACGTTCTACCAAAACATATCAAGGAGCTGATGTGACATCAGATCATCAACTTCTGGTGGCAGGAGTATGTTGCAAACCCGCGTGAAAAGGCCAAAGAAGAAAGCATGGACTTATCTCAATGATGCTGAATTGAAGAAGGTGGCTACTAGGACAAATATCATGTGTTTGAATACAAATGACCCAAATGCTATGTGGGAAGACATCAAAACCCAGGTTACTTGGGCACATGAGTCGGTTATTAAGGAAAGAGGACGCGTGGTTGACAAGAAACAGGCATGGATAACAGAGGACACTTCGCTGATTATAGAGCAGTGTAGGCAAGCCAAATTCGTGGCGACAACGAAGAATATAGGCTGCTGAACAGAGGGAGATCAAGAAAGATGACAGCATAGATGTGTGAGATTCTAGAACAATCCTGGACAGCTGGAAAACATATCGCGAGCAGGACAGTGAAATGCCTGAGGTAAACCAACTGGTTCCCCCAGCCGAAGTGACAGTTGAAGATGAGCCAAACATTATACTTGATGATGTGAGGGAGGCAGTGAATGCGATGAAGAAACGCAAAGCACCTGGTTACGATGGTATTGAAACTGAATTGTGGCCGGCTCTTGCTTAAAATGAAATCCAAGCTGTACGACAATTCTGCATTGTGATATGGCAGAGTCGTAAATGGCCTGCTGAATGGTGTAAGTTGGTGCTAGTTCCTTTGCATAAGAAAGGAGATGCAAGATTATGCTCTAATTTCACACGGCAACAAAGCCATGTTACGAATCCTAAACAACCAGATCAAGACGTATCTACACTGGCAAATTCCACCTGAACAAGCCGGGTTCATGCTAGGAAGAGGCACAAGGGAACACTTAATCAATGTCTGGCAAATCATGGAAAAGTGCAAAGAGTTCAACATACCCGTAGTGTTGTGTTTCATAAATTACATCAAAGCCTTTGACTACGTGAATTAGAAGAAGCTGTTCAAAGTTTTAAGAGAAATGGAAGTCCCTGCTCATATAGTAGATTTGGCGGAGTCCCTATATGAGTTTAATTTTTTGGTGTTGAGAGTTGATGGTGAAGAATCTGAGGTTTTTCAATGGAACAGGGAGTGAGTCAAGGAATCATACTATCCTCGCAGTTATTCTACATCAATGACGAGCAGTCCATTGCAGGGAGAAGAATTTATAATCTGCAATATGCAGATGCTACCACCTTGATTGCTTCGGATGAAGAGGAAATGGTGTAGCTCGTCAACCTGGTGAAGATGGCGAGTGAAAAACTTTTACTTCAAATTAATACATCAACAACTAGTCATGGTGGTGGATTGGGCCAAGTGTCTTCCAGTTTCTACAGCTCTGAGCGAATAAGGAAAGGTGAACGGTCGTATATTTAGGCTCCAATATTGAAGCAGATGGAGGCTAGTCTGCAGAAATATGACCCCAGATCGCACCGAGCAAATCAGCTATGACCAGACTGCGTAATGCCACATGTAATGACAAGATCTCCAGACAGACAAGGAAGAAACTTATACAGCTACTTGTTTTCTCTATTTTCCTACATGCTGCGGAAATTTAGTCGTTGAAGGCAGATGATAAAAGAAGAATCGACACCTTTGAGATTTGGGTCTGGCGAAGAATGCTGAGGATATCGTGGACAGCGTAACGAACCAACATTTCAATGGTCAACGAAATACAGGAGTCTGTCAGGTTAAGTGTTGTCTGCGAGAAACTCATTCTAGGGTATTTTGGACATGTGATCAGGCGAGAGAGTTCGGAAGTCTTTAAAAAGGCATTCTCTTTGGCAAGGCCTCTGGTAAAAGGGAAAGAAGAAGATCTGCGACCAGGTGGTCTGACATCATCAAAGTGTGAATGGGCTCTGTGGCAAGAGCTGCTTCACAGGTATAGGATCGTGATAGACGGCTCACTCTTTTAGGTACAATATGGTCGTAAGCGACTGAAACTTACTGATGATGATATAAACTAAATACCACTCACAAATCATGGTTCAGTCATTAGTTGCTACCATTTATAGCGTAACCCCCAACCAGTGTTTTTTCAATTAAAATCCAAAATGTACGGTATTGAGTCCACTACAAGTTCGTATTGAACACCAATTGCGTGATTTTTAGGAGTTTTTTGCCCCCCCTCCCTCTGTGTATCTCGCTCAATTCTTATCCTTGGAGACTTGTAGTATATTGTTTATGGACACCTCCTTGACATAGTTGAAGAAAAAACCCCAAGATCGGAATTTTTTTCTTACGTTTACCTAAATTTACCAGACTATTTATAGTGTTTCAACCTTTAACTCAGAGTTCAAAATTACCTTCACCACCCCACCCCCTCCCATCACCACCACTTGTAAACTATTCATTTACTTCATTTTCAAAGTTAGGAAAAAAGTGCCTGCAATTCAATTTATAGACTCGAATGCTTTAATATTGGTACACTCTGTAGACTTTGTTGTTTTTACTATTCCAGCGAGGACATCTCAGATCTAAGAAACTATATCAGGATGAAACGTAAAGACACCTACAGAAGAAATATCGACGATGAAGATAGCCAAATGATGAGCGTGACGTACATGTCTCGACCGAGTGCCACCACAATTTCAACAGATTTCGGACAACATCACGAGAAAAGCAGCTCGTCGTGAAGAAAGCTCAACGTGGCCAAATTTGGATAAGCGGAATGACGCCGTTCGAGGTCGTAGACGTGATATTTTATACGAAAATACTCATCGATGACAATAATTATTTTTTTTTTTAACCTACTCATCGCTTCGAGAAAGGCTGAAAAAATGAGTGTGAAAAACTTAAAAAATTTAGTATTCGTTTTTCGAACGATATGCACTTAAAATATTCGGGATACAATTGAGCCCCTGATCCCGAACATTTTAAAAAAATCGATCGAGTGTATTGTACGAGTTTTTTTTTTTTTTTTTTTTTTTTTTTTTAAATATCTAATAAAATTAATTTATAATTTAAATTTTTTATCAATCGTATACTTGATATTTGCGGAATGCAACCAATAACGTGGCAAATTGTTTGAAATTTTACAACGTTACTACCTCGATGACGAATCCTCATAGTAATAGGAAATTTCATAATCAGATAAGCCGATCTTATACCTTTATGATTGAAAATTGATATCGATCATCGTTTGTAAAGTGAATACAACCATCTTTGGCTTCTTTCTGTGTACCGCGTTCGCCTTCAGTAAAAAATAATTCATATTTACGTCGAGATTATTTCCTCATTCCGACATTAGGTGGGCTGAGCCGAGCCAGGCCGGGCCGGTTGTGTTACTTTAATACCCTCGTCTCGTCGACTCATGCTTATCTGAAGAATGAGGATTTTGCAGCGTAGACGCTTTTAAAATGTGACACGTATAATTCGCGTACCAGGTGTACTTACACGTTTTCATAAATCTAAACCGCATCGTATACAATATACACAGGTACCTACAGCTAGCTGGTTATTATTTAGAAGGCGCCTCCACCGACCGACATTTTATGTTGCTTTGGAATTCAGTCAAATTGTTTGATTTATTAACCGCAGGTATTGATGAAGCACATAGGTAGGTAGGTATAGGTACCTACCTAAGCGCATCCTACGCTACGCTTTAATTACTTACACTAACATTTTATGCGTTTCCCATCTAATTCTATTCATAAACGAACCCCCGACCCGTTAGCAATAAAGTTTCTTTATGTGGAGACTTGCGTTTGATAAAATTTCAAATATTTTTATCATATTAGGTATCTCGATTACAAAACGTATACGAATAGTTTTTTTTTTTTTAACTTTTATTACAACGTTGAAGTTACCTAATATCTTTGCCAAGCGTGTAATTTCAATTATTTTACGTTTCTATTTGTTGTGGTATAATTTTCTCGTTGAAATAAGTCGGTACCTAAGATACAGAGTAATGTTCAGTTCAATTATATTTAAGTATTTTACTTAACTATCAAATGTATGTATTTACTTTTACATACTTTGAAACTTTGGGAAAAATTTTATTTATTTACTTTACAATTTCTGAGACGATGGTGTTATTATCAACTTGGTAATATTAATCTTTTTTTTTAATTTGAATTATTTTAAATAATTATATGTATGTATTGTATATGCAATGTACCTACCTATCTATATTTACCCAAGTACTTACCAGTATTTTTTGTATGTGTCATTTCATTGAATATTTTTAAGAAATTTTGTGTATCTTAAAAACTATTTAAAAAAAAAAAGAAATGAGGTAATAAATTATTTATTTGATTATTTTTGACTTTTTTTCAACATTCGTGGTATTAAAATGAGTATAAAATAGGTGAATCTCAGACAGATATGCATTAGATGTAGACACAGACTTCAAATTCGGATTCCCTGTATTGAAAAACCCTGTATTAGGCACCTCGAAAGCTCGTTTTTAATGTATATCCGCACGTTTGTCGATTTTTTGAAAACACGTGTAAGATGTATTGCATACCGTAAGACATTGTGAAGGCGCAAATTCCATAGATTCGAAATGCGACGTGTTTTTTCACAAATTATCCGATTTAGGTGTTTTTCACGTGGATTTTTACTAAATCGAGGTCGCTGACCACGAATTTGAGATCCATTTCGAGTATTTACTCACCGTTCTTGAAGAAAATCGTACTTAAGTGAAATTTCATGTATTAAATGACTAATATCTCGAGAACGAAGCTTCAGCGCCAAAATTGGATACGTTATTCGTGATCAGCGACCTCGAATTAGTCGAAAACCACTCTTATCTCGATTTCTCAAAATTCGCCAAAATCCATGAACAAACCCCTTGACGTTTTTTTTGAGAAAAAAATTTTTTGTTCGATATGGACGTACGAGGTGTCTAGGAGAGGGTATTCGGTCACGGCGAATCCATATCCGCAATTAGTTTTCCCTTAGCTCGCGTAGTTCCGGAGATATTGACCATTTTGTAGGCAAAATGACGTGTCCAAAAAAGCGAAATATCTCGACAAGCACGCATCGGATAGCGAAAATGACTGCATATTCGGACTCTCGAGGTCCGGTTACGTCGATCTGGACACCAAGAACGTCCAAATTCAACGATTTTTTTCCCTTCAATTTTAGCGTGAGTTTTTATTACGAAATTTTTTTATACCTTGAAAATGACTGAAATTTTGACCACGGGTGGATTAAAGGTCGTGGAATACGAATATGAAAAAAAAATCAGGTAAAAAACGCTTAGTTTCTTAGATAAATGTATTTTTTTGAAGCAGTTGAAAAATCCGGTCAAATAGGTTGCATATCCTATATGACTTTGAAGGCGCAAATTTCATGAATACGAAATATTACCTGTTTTTTAAAAATTTTCAAATTCCGGCGTCTTTAACGTCGATTTTTACTAAACCGAGGTCGCTGATCCCGAATTTGCGGTCTATTTCGCGCGTTTACTCACCATTTCGAAGAAAATCGCATCCGAACGAAATTTCATGTCCAAAATGACTGATATCTGGAGAACGAAGCTTCAGCGCCAAAATTGGATACGTTATTCGTGATCAGCGACCTCGAATTAGTCGAAAACCACTCTTATCTCGATTTTTCAAAATTTGCCAAAATCCATGAACTAACCCCTTGACGTTTTTTTTGAGAAAAAAATTTTTTGTTCGATACGGCCGTACGAGGTGTCTAGAAGGGGGTATTCGGTCACGGCGAATCCATATCCGCAATTAGTTTTCCCATAGCTCGCGTAGTTCGGAAGATATTGACCATTTTGTAGGCAAAATGACGTATCCAAAAAAGCGAAATATCTCGACGAGTACGCATCGGATAGCGAAAATGACTGCATATTCGGACTCGCGAGGTCCGGTTACGTCGATCTGGACACCACGATTGTCCAAATTCAACGATTTTTTTCTTTTCAGTTTTAGGAAGAATTTTTTTTACGAAATTTTTTTATGCTCCGAACTGACTGAAATTTTGGCTATGGATAGATTCAAGGTCATAGAATACGAATATGAAAAAAAATTCAGGTAAAAAAAACTTAGTTTTTGAGATAAATGAATTTTTGAAGCGTTTTAAAAATCTAGTCAAATAGGTTGCATATCCTATGTACGCTTGAAGGCGCAAATTCCATGAATTCGAAATGTTACATGTTTTCTCAAAAATTATCGTATTTGGGCGTTTTTAACGTCGATTCTTACTAAATCGAAGTCGCTGATCATGAATTTGAGGTCTATTTTTCATACCACCAAAATTAAACATGTTATTTGTGATCAGCGACCTCGAAATTAGTTTTCCCATAGCTCGCGTAGTTCGGGAGATGTTGACCATTTTGTAGGCAAAATGACGTATCCAAAAAAGTGAAATATCTCGACGAGTACGCATCGGATTCGAAAACCGATTGCATATTCGGACTCGTGAGGTCCAATTATGTCGATTTCGACCCCAAGAAAGTCAAAATGTAACGATTTTTTTTTTGCTTTAATTTAGGGGTGAATTTTTTTAACGAAATTTTTTCATGTTGCTAAATGGCTGAAATTTTCACTACGGATATATTTGAGGTCATAGGACACGAATATGTAAAAAAAAATCAGGTAAAAAGCGCTTAGTTTTCCAAATAAATGAAGAATTTTCAACGCATTTTAAAAAGCTAGTTAAATGGGTTGCATACCTTATGTACGATTGAAGGCGCAAATTTCATGAAATTGAAATGTGGCATGTTTTTTTAATAATTATCCAATTTAGGTGTTTTTAACGTCGATTTTTATTAAATCGAAGTCGCTGGTCACGAATTTAAGGTCCATTAGGGCTGAAATTTTAGCTACGAGTAGATTAGAGGTTGATGAATACGAATATGAAAAAAATTCTTGTAAAAAGCGCCTAAATTTTCGAGAAAATCGATTTTCTTATGAATTCAAAAATATCGTGTCGAATATATTGCATACTAGGTAACCGATTGAAGGCGCAAAATTAATAATCTGCAAACATGACATAGTTTTTCAAAAATTATCAAATTTTGATGCGTTTAATGCTGATTCTTACTAAATCACAATCTGTGGTCTCGAAGTGTTACAATACGAATGTAACTAATGTGCTTTCTTTGTAATTCGATCATATTGAGAAAAGTTATTGAAGAAAAACGAAATCTGCCTACGCTTCATTATATATGCGGAGACGTTGACCTTAATGAGACAACATTGACAGATTAGAAATAACAAATTTTTTAATCACGTAGACAGATTATAATTCTCAGATGATTCGTTAATAGTGATTTAATGGTTGAACTGCATATTTACGTACATTTAATTCGCGAACTGTTACAGATATATGTATTTATCAAATATCTGTGCACGTTTAACGTACGTTTAGATTTCAAACAAATGCCACGGTCAGGAAGAGCAAATATAGGTCGCCTTCATTAATTGGTTCAAAATCAAACACTTTTGGCGATTTTTGCTTCTCAGCACCCCTGCCCTCTCTCCTAAATTTAAGCGTAATTTAATTTTGAGTCGAAGTCAGCCTTACTCAAAAATATCGAATCAGCCGCCAATCTAAGCCTACTGCTCAAATTTGACCGATTTCGGTCTGTATCAAGCTAGGTAAATGTGTTGAACAAATTTCAACTTATTAGATATGTTTGGTGGAGAAATAGTGAAGGAACAGCCCTTTTTCTAGATCAAAAAGGAGAAAACCCCTCATATCTTCCCTCCTAATTGACCTAGGAGGCTGATTTTTGGATATGTTACACAACTTTGCATTTTTCATCGATTGATTTAAAAAGGAACAATTTTTGCAATCTTGGTTCCTCAACACCTCCAGCCACAAATTTTATCACAGACGATTGATTGACAAAGCGAATTTGGTCTGAATCAAGCAGAGTAAATGATTTCAGTCTTTGAGGAAAAAAGAGAAAAAACCAGACCAAAAAAAACACATTTTCGTGGCTGTGAGGGGTGCAATGAGGCAGAAAAATCGAAACTGCCCAAAAGGCACGTCTTAAGCGCCTACTAAATGTACATGAAAATTTTCAACTGCCTAGCTCAATTTGATGGGGAGATGGAGGAAAAACAGGCCTTTTTCAAGGTCCAACTCTCATATCTCTTTTTTAAATTAACCTAGAAGAATGATTTTTGGATATATTATACAACTTTGGATTTTCCATCTATTTATTTAAAAAGAAACCATTTTTACGTTTTTGACCTCTCAGAACTCCTCTCTCCCAAATTTGGACGACCCTAAACTTGATTTCGTTCTTACTACCCCTTCAACAAATTCATAGTTTACGCCATAAAGTAGCACAAAATTTTCCTTAAGTTTTGGATTCGAAACTAAATGGGAAGTGGAAGAGGAGTGCCGAGCAAATAGAGCTATTTTGGTTTTGCAATGGAATTCGAGTTCTTACGTTTAAAAATTCTAACGTAAAGAAAAATTATAATTTGACTGAAGGTGTGAGAAATGTTTAAAAATGGATTTGGAGGATCTATATTCACTAGGAATCATTCGTCCGTAATATTTTCTTTCTAGGACAAGTTTATCACAGCATTTGAACTGTATTACCAACTGATGGAGAAGATCTAAAATTTCTACAGATTTATTTCATGGGCAATTCAACAATTTAAAATCTGTTATTTTTAAGATTTTGCCAGTCTCAAGTCTGGATAAAATGTGAGAGAAGTACAAAACATAAGGTTGTACATGTAATTTTAAATACATTTTTTCTGGTTTTTTTTTATAATTGTTTTAATATTGCTACTCAAGTAGGGATACTTCGTGAAGCTATGCGGGCACGTGGGGTGTTGGGGCGAAGCCACACGTATAATTTAAAATTTTCATTATATTGCTCCACATACGTATATCGTGATACAACATTGCTGACCTGACCTACACACCAACAACGAATCAACGAATGGAAATAAAACCTTCATTAGTCAAAATTGAAAATAGAATGCGAAACAAGCTCATCTGCTGTCGTAAATTTTGATATATGTATTACAATCGGTATAGGTATATATGTACCTACCCTAGATATACAGACAAATAATTATTTACGTATGTAGGTAGACGACCTGCACGGTACGTACGTACGTACAACACATTGGCAGCCGGCAAATACCTTTCGTATGGTCTCGTGATCGCTAACAGCGAACCACGTGCATATCTGCATATTATACGAGAAATACCAAACTCAATTAAAAACTCATTTAAATTTTTCTTCGGGTAGGGTCGTGACAGTAGCTGATAATTTTTATTCGAATATTTATCACCCGCAATTACGAAGGTGGCACAACAACGCAAACGACAATACATCACCCTCGAAAGGGCACAACATACGGCGGTATTTACTTATCTACGATTGTACGTATGAGAGAGAGAGAGAGAGAGGGGGGGGGGGGGGGG
>FIZR01004333.1:0-28790 GCA_900060175.1 Ferrisia virgata
AAAAAAAAAATTTCATCTCATATACTTGTAGGAAATTGAATTCTCTACAAAAAAGTCTCTTACAATTTTTTGATAAACCTCACCGTTTAAAAGTTATTGAAGGTTGTATCATAATACTTTCGTCTTGAGTAGTTAAAAAATTCATAGAAAAAAAAATTTCCTTAAAATAGTGAAACTTTAACCTTCATAACATATCCCAAAAATCAACCTCCTAGACCAATTAGGAGGGGAGGTATGAAGGGTTTTCTTCTTTTTGACCTCGAAAAAGGGCTCTTCCTCCCCTATCTCCCCACTAAAATGAGCAAGGAAGTTGATATTTGGCATGTACATTCAATACGGGACATATAGGTGCCTTTTGGGAGTCGTCCTGACTTTTTAGCTCCATTGCACCCCCTCACAGCCCCAAAAATGTGATTTTTTGGTCATGTTTTCTCATTTTTCTCATTTTTTGAGTTTATTCCTTGCATAGGTCTCCTCCAAATTTGATATTTACATTAAGTAAAAACTGTAGATGTGCCTTTTGGAGGTCTCAAGTTTTCAGCCCCATTACATCATCCCTTTACAACCCGAAATATGTAGACTTTTAGAGGACTGATACTTGGCCCCGAAAATTTTTCCTGCATTTTGATTGAATGACTTCAACTCACCTCAACCAATGAAAGTTGATAATTTTTTATTAACAAATAGCAACAACTGTAAAATAATCTCAACCAATCAAATTGCAGGAAAAAGTGAAAAAAGAGTGTTGCATATGAAATCCATTTTGAAAGCTAAAAAAAAAAATAATTTTTGAAGCTAAATATCAGCGCATCCTGGTGGAAATTAGGTGAGTAATTATTTACAGAAATTTTCTGTAATTCAATTTCCGCTGTGACCTGCAGAGAGGCATCTTTGTGTTTCAGTGTCTGTATGCCGAATCCATTTTTGGCATTATACAGCCGATCTATAGAATTTTGGAATTGCTCCATTCTAGTTGTAAATTATTTTCAACGCTGAAAATTTGTATGACCTATATAGGAGACCTACTCGACTGATTGAAATAGTTCTCAGAAGGATTCTAGACTGCGGATGTAGAATTGTATTTTTTTAACCCTTGATAATGTGGAAGATATCAAAAAATGTATCAAATGTCGCATCCGCTTTTTACAATTCTCTGGAAAAGCATTTTCATCTGTTGGATGGATTTGCAATATACATCGTATAAATTTTCAACTGACGAAGTTACTTTCTAGTCAGAATGCAGCAATTCCAAAATCGTATTTTTTTTCGTGGCTCCAGATCGGCTGGAAAATGCCAAAAATACATTCGGCTGGTCAAAATTACGCAGATAAGAAATGTTGAATTTATAAAGTGTTGGTTTTTTAGCCACATGTCAACTATCCATATGATTTTTTTAAGTTTTCAAAAATTCCCTAAAAAAGGAAAAAATCAACTTCGGAAGCTGAAATTTTAGGTACGATAGTTTTTTGACATGCTCTCTCGATATAGCTTTGTTTCGTTCGAACTGAAGGCGGTCATTGAGGAAGGTTGTTTTATATACCGTGTTGCCAATTTAGCATAATCGCAGGTACAATTTAGCATTAAAAATTTCGGATTTAACGCAGCATAATTTTAGCATAATCGTTTCTCAATTTTGAAATAATTGTCCAAAATTTCGCATATAAAAAAAATTCAAATCTGGTTTCTAGTGCTCGTATAGATGAAAAATTGCTGGTACTGAAAATTTCCTTAAATTTCAGTGCAACAGTTATCATGAAACAGGAAATTTTTTCCTTTGCTGCGCAGTCCAAAATGAATTTTCTTCTAAATTTAAGTATTTTTTAGAGAATTTTTTAGAAAAACTATTGGTACTAAAAATTTCCACGGATTTTAATGAAACGATTATTGCAAAATTGGAAAAGTTTCCTCTCAAAGAATCCCGAAATGTACTTTTCTCTAAATTCAACTATTCTTGAGAAAACTTTGATCTAGCATGCGGAATAATTTTTTTGTATATTTGGTATAATTTAGAATAATTTTTTTACTAGAATTCATGGCAAAAATAGCTAAAAATAGACAACTTGAACAAGAACTGTCTGTCCCTTGCAGCCTCCCGCCCTTTATCATGCCAACCAGTAACTCAAACCAACAAAAAAATGAGGGAACTACTCAAACTCACCAGATTTGATTTGAACGAAGAGCTTCGTTAGATGGAAAAGAGTATATAAAAAAAAAAACCGTAACCAAATTTTTTGTCGCTGAAATTGATTTTGGTGGGGGGAGGGGGTCAATGTTTAAAAGTAATATAATTTTTGTAAGAGAAAAATTTATATTTTAAAATTCTTGACAGTGAATGGAAAATTAGTGAGGAATGAACCACCAATGAATATCAACCCCTGTGTTTATTTTTACTCATTTGAGACTATTTTAAAACCTTTAATCAAATTCTGAGTATTCATTAAAATTTTCAAACGAGCCGTGTAAACGGTTTCAGTTTTTTTTTCGAACGGGAGGGGCAAGGAGATTTGGTTTTATGGATTTTCTATAACTCTAAAACAGATTTCTTGTTCATACAAGTATAGACATTGAATCTAGGATAAGACATCCAACTTCAGGCACAGGGGTAAGACGACAGTAGCTTCTGTTTGATTTATGCCAATTTATCTTGCTGGGTGGTCTTGGCTGCGCTGTAGTTGAACTTTTGTTCAAAATATTTCTAAATATTGCTAAAGTTAGACAACATTTTATGGAGTGGTGTTAAATACTCCCAAAGTGGAGCATAATTTTGTGGGGTGAATGTTATCTGTATTATGACCACAGAAATTCGACGGCAGCCTAGTCAAGATCACACCATGGGATAAATTGAAATAACTGTTGAAAATCAGGCAATATGGCTGCCAATTGGATGTCTTATCTTAGATCCAGTGTCTATAGCTGTACGTCGATAGTCCTCAATAAGCTGATTCGCTATGACAGTGTAACGTTTTAAATCGAAAAGTGCTTTGAACAGAGAAGAATTTTAGCTTGTAAGTGAAACATACCATATTTTGATGGGCAGGCCAATGCGCAGGATTGTTCTCAAGGAGGGGTGCAGTTTTAGAGATATTTGAATAATTTACACAATTTTTTGTAATTGATGGTCCTATTTTCTATTAATATTCAATTTTATTTCTGCCATAGGGGCAACCCCCAACCACCCAAGTCAGATTGATTTTCAAGGATTACAAAAGCTTGAAAGTATATTGTATTTTTTTTTTTTACATAATATTCTGAATTTCTGATAAAAAAGATTAAGTAAAAAGTAAATCATTCGTATAGTAAGCTCGGAGAAAGTGATTGATAACTGAGACTTTATCAACATTATGTTTTGTAATATCGACTATTTTCTTTCAAAAATCAAGCTAAAAACCATTATTGTATCATAAAAAATCATTGAAAAGTCATCACGAGTATATGCTTACTACTTAAGTATATAAGTATATCTGTAGCAATCGTGGTTTATATAGCTCCATCGTTGTAAGTTTATCATCGTGGAATGAGTAGTAGGTAGTAGAGTACGATTGCAATAATGATTATGCAATATGGCTCACTTTACATAATTTAAAATAACGAGCTATACCGTTATGACGCAGATTTGTAAAACAGCATTAACATGATCGGCAATTCAAAACCTAAATGATACTACTGGGATTAAAGACGTTCGGGAGTGCAGCTTTAACGAGTCTAGGTGCCGCTAATTGGTACACCAAACGGCTCAATACCAAATCACACGGATTTTCCTTTATTAAAGAACCAACCGAATAAGTTTAAATGTAATTTGAAAATATCGCCATGATATAAGTCGAGCTTTCGCCATTCCAAATCTATGTGGGTACATTTTACTATCTCAGGGTTACCTACATGTACTTAACATCGCCATAACACCGGAGTGAAAAAAAAAAAAATTATAGGCACGTGTTAGCTAATGTAGGTACACTAAAGGCATTATGATACATGCCACTCCGTACCGCTCCACGTCGGAATTAATGAATATTAATATTTTTACAAACGTTGATAGAGTTACTTTTTTTTTACCCCCTTTTTTTTTTGTTGTTGCTTTCAATGGATAGATTATCGTTTGTTAATAAGCCTTCATCATTTTATCGTTTCATAATATTTGAGAACGAGTACGCACCAGCACGCGAGACGAGAGGTTATCTTTAAATACGATCACATGTCATTTCCCAGCAAAAAGTGTTGCATACGTATTGTTTAAAAGTTTCAACACGAAAAAGCGGACGCATTTTAACGTCGAATATACCCATTTTATATACGTAACGTACGTAGCTACGTATACATGGCGTATATGAGCACGCTTTTATAAAAATTTTCTCTCGCATTCAAAAAATTAATCCGTTTTTAAATAGATACCTACTTTTAATTTATCTGCGATACAGTTTGGTTTAATAAACACTCGAAAAGTGTTATCCTATATGCGAACATGTCGTGTATAAAATTTTACGTTTTATGTGTTCGCTGATTGCCACCTTCTTTTTCTACTCCCGCCCTCCCCCCCCCAAACAAACAATTCATCTAATCTTAAAATAGTAAATTAGCACTTACTTACGTTTCAAGTATAGAATGGACGTGTAAACATGACTTTTCCATGTCATTATTTGAACCGTAAATATATATCTACTGTGTTTGGGAAGCAGCTTACTTGATGTTCGTAAAAGTTTAATTAGCATTTGCACCATCTAAGGACACTGAACGAATCATAGCAATACGCTGAGGACGAGTTAATCTTAAATTTTTAATTCACTTCACTGAATAATAATTTCATGCTGGAGACCATCGTCTTGTATAGAGAGATACATTTGTAACAGTTTATAGAAGTATCTAACTATCCTAAGTATACCTTTTCTATCCGATGCAGCGAAAATTTTACTGCTGTCGATGTAATCGTTGAGTATTCTCGCAGTTTTCAAATGAGATACGATATCATATCGTATGAACTTAAATTGGAAATCTATTTCCCTCCAAAGGATTAAAATGGTTTTCAAATTTTTTGACAAATTTTATTGTTACGAAATTGGATGAAATACCATTGCAGATGTAAATTCAAGACAATAGATGAGAAATATCATTTTATCGAATATTCATTTTAAGAAATTCAATTTTTTTGACATTTTTTCAGATCATTTTTGGCCATTTATTTATTTTTATTTTTTACACCCCGAAACTAAAAATAATTTTCGCATCCCTCTACAGATGGATAAAATTTGGGCAGGGTGGATCAAAATTCAATTATTTTCAAATTTGGGGAAGTGTGTGTTGAAGAGCTATGATGCCAAAAATTGTTCGTTTTTAAACCAATCGATAAAAAACCAAAAGTTGTACTACATATTTTGAAAATCGTCTTTTTACGTCAATTAGGAGGGCAGAAATGAGGGTTTATCTCCTTTTAGATCTGGAAAATGGCTGTTCTGCACATATTTCTCCTTCAAATTGAGTTAGTGGGTTGAAATTTGACACGTACAATGATTACAGTTCCTAGGTATGCCTTTTGGGGGTTTCGAGTTTTTAATCTCATTGCACCCCCTCACAGTACTAAAAGTGTAGTTTCATGGTCGTTGAAATTTGGTGTGTAGATTTGATAGGGGTCCTAGATGTGCTTTTTGTAGGTTTCAGATATTCACTCCAATGGGGGTACCAGTATCCCTATCGCTGTTTAAGAAAAGACATCGAGGATGTGAAAAACTGTTTTTTTTGCTTTTGAGGGCCGAAATTTAAGCTTTCCCTGAATAGAAATTTTTGCGTTTCTAACTAATTAATTTTAAAAATATGCGGATGGGGTGAAATTGAAGTGTGATGATGAATCGTCTAAAACCATTTACCTTCATCATTTTTTAGGCAGATTTGAGGGAAGGTGTTTTTTGAAAAAACAAAGAAAATTCCTTCCAATTCTTGTCTAGTTTTTCGGAAAATTGTGAAAATTATGCAAAAGTGACTTTTTTAAAGCAGTTACAAAAAAGAGAGGGGGGAGAGGTAGTGATGAAAATTTACCGTTGATCATTTGCGGTGTAAACTACGATACTTAATATCTTTTATTTTTTCAAACTCTAAAAAATACAAAATACAAGATATTTTCCATTTGTATCTGTACATGATTTTGTCTCCTCCCCTTCTCCCACTCTCACCAGAAAAATTAAGATATTTTTCCTTTTCAGGATATGTGATGCTTCATTTAGTTTATAAAATTGATTTATTCGTAAATTTTTCAAAATCGTTGAAAATTATCGAAAATTGGGTGAAAACTTGCTAAAATAGATATAAAAACGAAGAAAATTAATAAAAATCACGAAAAAATGTTGAAAATTGATTGGCCTGAAATATGAAAAATACAATCGAAAATTGGGTAAAAATTTGATAAAAACGCGTAAAAAAAAGCAGAAAAATAATTACAAAATTGAAAAAAATTGTTATAAAATGGTTGAGAATCGAAATAAAATATGAAAAAGATCGTTAAAAATCATCAAACATGGATAAAAATTGTCTAAAATGGATAAAAAGTGCAGAAAATTGACCAAAAATCATAGAAAAAAGGTAAAAATTGACCTGAATTATGTAAAAAGTTATTGAAAATCATCGAAGACTAGCTAAACATTTGATAAAAATTGGAAAAAATGCAAAAAATCGATCTAAAATCACGAAAAAATGTGTAAAAATGGATCTGAAATATAAAAAAAAACATCGAAAATTGGCTAAACGTTTGATAAAAATCACGAAAAAATGGTTAAAATTGGAAAGAAAATTTGAAAAAAAAAAAAACCTTGAAAATCATCGAAAATTTAGAAACATATTACAAAAATGGGCGAAATTGGTCTAAATCATGAGAAAAATGTTCAAAAATCATTGAGAATTGTGTAAAAGTTTATTAAAAATGGGAAAGAAGTGCAAAATATTGGTAAAAAAATCACAAAAAAATGTTTAAAAATAAATGAAAAACAACCTAATTTATTGAAAAATTGTTAAAAACCATCGAAAATTGGGTAAAACTAAGAAAAAAACGGTTAAAAAGTATAAAAAATTGCGAAAAAATGTTAAAAACAGGTGAAAATTGACCTATATTGTGAGAAATATCAATAAAAATCATCGAAAAGGTTATAATAATGTGATGAAAATAGGTAGTAAGTGCAAAAAATTGATTACAAATGAAGAAAAATGTTTAAAAAAATGATTGAAAATCGACCTAAATTATGAAAAAAATTGTTGAAAATCGCCGAAAATTGGATAAAAATTTTTCAGAAACGGGTATAAAGTGCAAAAAAATGATCAAAAATCACGCAAAAATTTTGAAAAATTTCTGAAAATCGATCAAAATGAAAAAAAAAAGAAATGAAAAATCACTGAAAACTGAGAAAAATATAGCAAAAATGTGTAAGAATTGACCTAAACTGTGAAAAAAAGTTCTGAAATTATTGAAAATTTAGTAAAAAATTTACTAAAATGGGAAGAAAAGTGAAGAAAATTGATCGTAAATCATGAAAAAATGTTAAAAATTGGGTGAAAATTGACCTAAATTACGAAAAGCTGAAAATCAATATACATGTCCACCTTTATTATTCCTTCAACTTTCAAAACGAAAGTTACTCTATTTATAAACTTAAAGATCTCAGTATAAGAAATCAATAACCAAATTTCAGCGTACAAACTATTACACTTCTTTTCACTTCCTTTTCACATTTTATCTTTTTTTTACCTAGCAAAATAAAAATTATACAATTATATTTAATCACGATTTTTTTGAAATTCGAGTAAAAATCTGAAAATTTTAACGTTAAATTTTCATTTTCAACACTGAAATGTTATATTTTCAATGATAAAATTTCATTTTTCGGAATCAATTGGGAAATTCCACGTGAAAATTATGGTGTTTCGCCACACCGACGTGATCAAAAATGTTCCTCCAAAAACGTTACGTGTTCACAGAATGATTTAACTACCTGCCCTAAGACGTACCCATGTTAGAAAATTGAGAAAACTTTTTTTTTTAATCACAAGTAGTCCACTAAGAAATATTGATACCAAAAAATTCAAAAAAAAAAATTATTTTTCAATTTTCTATTTTTATAATAAACTTTGAGATTGTAAGTCAAATCAAAACAGACAAGACCCTAAATTTTTTTTATCACGTTCATTTGAGATCATTTCGCAACTTTTTTTCGTCATTTCTTCCAATTTAAAAAAAAAAACTAAAATTGAAACATTGTATTGGTGACGGGGGAAATTTCAACTTTCATCCTTCGTATTACCACCATTGTTGATCTATTTAAAACAAAAAAAAACAAAAAAAAAAACAAAAAAAAACAAAAAAACTCATGTACGATTGTGTAGCTTGTCGTTGAGCAACCACCGTAATTCAATTAGAATGGTATCAAAATATCGGGAAAAAATTGCGCCAGGTTTTTAATCACACGTGTAATTGAATATACCAACGTATTAGGATGACACCTACGTTTGAAAAATTGTCCAGCTTCATTAGGTTTCGCGTTGAATTTTAATCAATGAAATGTAAAAACTTTTGGCGTTGTTTTCATTCGATAAGACAAATTTTCAAGCCTCTGTGTTTACGAATTAGCTTTAATTACTTCAACTTAACGCGCGCGGCATTCTGCGCGTCTTAAAGTTGGTCGCTTCGTCTACACAGTTTTCTATTTATCTTCTGCTGTGTACTTCGTCTGTCACAAGCCATAACGATGACGTCAAGACTAAACATCTTATCGACATTTTAGAAAATAACTTTTCTTACATTCTGATGTTTTCGTCACTTGAGGTGTCATTTTGCGGAATTTCGTTGCAAAAATATCCCATTGTCTATATAAAAGAAGCCCTTTAAAGTTTAAGCGGTTTCGGTTTCTCTGCGCCAGTTAAATACCGCTCATGCGGTAGTATGCGTATTAGCACACGTACGGCTAGGTATATGTATTTGACGAATTGTAATTAAAACAAATTTACCAATATTGTGCCATGGTATGGTCGTGTGTTTATATGTATACGTACATAGTATATGCATATGTAGCTATGTACCACTACCAGAGCACGTAGGATTACTTGTGTTCGTTGTGCAGTAAAATTTACCAGAGAAAATTACTTTCTTTTTTTTTATTCTAAACGTGTCAGTTTGATATTGTGAATGTGTTTACACGATTGAAATAAACGATTTAATTTTCTTTTTCGTGTGTGTCGATATATTAAAGGCGAACGGACGTTTGAATGTTATTTAGGACAAATTGTGAGATGCCACGTTGGCCTAAAATGTATTTATTGTGTGCAACGACGTGGCTTTAGGAAAAAGAATGGACGGTTGTTTGCTTATTGCCACTAGTAGGTTTTGTTCCAGAAGGTAATTTAAAATTTTTGCGTATATAAACTAAATTTAATATCCGACACTGGTACAAGCAATGGATATGTGTGATACAGGAAGTGATTGTAGATCACATTATGAGTGTAAATACAGAGCCATACGTGCTGCAAAGAGATATAGGTACACGTAGTCGTGATAGTAACTCAATTAATCATTGTACTGAAAGCAGATAGTGAATTTTTAAGTTTACTTTTGTAAAAAAAATTTTAAAGCATTTATAAATAATGTGTTTTGGTTTTTTTGAAATTACTTGTATAGAAAGGGGCAGTGTTGAAAGTTGCTGAGATCCCAACACTCTTTCATTAAATTCTAAGTTTTTTATAAATCCTATTTGTGAAGTTTTAATATTTCAGAATAAGAAGGCCTAATAAAACCTGTGAATGTGGCGCCTTCATATAATTCTACGTATAATCGCTCAAAAATATTTTTACATGATTTTTAAAAGACAAATTATTGATAAAACTCATCGAGTGATTATTCTACATACCTAGATTGTATAAAATATAGCCCAAAAAAAGGGGTTCAGTGTCAAATAATACCATTTCAGGAAATGGAGGTAGCTGTTGAATGACCTGATATCAAAAAAGACCTGGGCTATAATAACGAGAAGTGTTCCGTGGCATTCATTCAATTTCCGTTCTGTTCCTGCTTTGGTTGTTCCGATACGTTCTGTTACGTTCCGTCCTTTTGTACCTCTTTTTTTGCTCAGCACATCCAATTTTTTTTGTCATTTTAGCTCCCTTCCCTCCTTAATTACGCCGGATTTACAGTTCAGTTTGTTTTTATATATATTTTTCATTTTGTTTTGTCTTCGTAAACAAAGAATTTTATTATTTATTTCGAATTTCAATCGATTGAAATTTCAATTTTCAAAACCAAAAGTTTTTCATTTTAAAATTTTCAGACTCAATAATTCAATAGATCTTTCAAATTTCAAATTTTGAATGAATAAATAAATAATTTCAATTTTCGATTGAAATTCTCGAACACTGAACGTGTAACAAAATTTTTCAATTTTTTACCAATTTAAGATTAGATTTCGAATAAAAATTTTTCAATTTTCAATTTCAATTTAAATTTTATAAACCAAAAAAATTAAAATTGATTAGCGTTAAAATTCAAAATAATTGAATTTCACATCAAATGCATATTGCATTGGACTAGCAGGATAGGAGCAATTTCGCCTGTATTAAAAAAATGGAAACAATGTAAAAAAATTCTCACAACATGTATTCCATTCTACAACAAAAGTAGTAATGAAATCAATATTAGGCATGCGCGAAATACTAGATCATCCGTTGATTTGCCTGCTTGGTTGTTGATTCTGTTTGGTTCCCGCGAACCAACATAAGTGCAGAGGTAGGTGGTAGTTCAGCTGTACCAGTCCAGCGCATGCGCAGAAAAATACTTGTATTTCCTTGGTTGTAGACGTTTAGAGAAAATCTTAACATTGAACGAGCAGTCTATTATAATATAACCTACATGGTCGAAGTTGGGTTTTGACTAACAGAATGGAAGAAAAAGGTGCTAGTTGTCAAATGACACTCGACAACAACGCTGCTTTCAGATGACATGGTATGCCATTTCACAGCTAATTCCTTTTTTTGATATCATGTCATGCAACAGCCAATTCGCATTCTGATATTGTGTCATTCAACAGTCAACTTCCTTTTTTGATAGTATGTGATTTGAAAGGTAGTCCTCTTTTTTGCTGTAATGTTACTTTCATTTTCAATGACAGCATTTCAAATAGGAATTAGTCATCAAATGACATAATATCTGAAAGGGAAGCTAGCCTAATGGCATAATCGCGAAGGAATGTGATTAGCTGTTAACTAACATAATATCAGAAAAAGATGCTAGCTGTCATGTTAAATAAATCATTCAACAGGTAATCCTATTCTATATGTACACATGTGATGCCACTTGATAGCCAATTTCTTTTCTCAATATTATGTCATTTCACAGCCAACTCCCCTCTCCTTTTTTGCTGTCATATCTTATTATCAGAGGTTTGGTATTTAAATTTTTAATGACATAGCAACAGAAATAAGGATTAGTTGCCGAATGACATGATATCTAATATGAGGCTGTTAAGTTATTTGTTAGTTAGCACCCTTTTCTGCTATTGTGTCAGTTAACAGCTAATCCTGTTTTTTTGCTACCACATCACTGGACACATAGCTTTCTTTGCTTATCGTGTAATTCTACAGTTAATCTCTATTTGTGCTGGTATGTCATTGATAATGAAAATGAAATGAAAGCATCCAACTGTCGATGGTCCGGATTTGTCAAGATTGATTATTAGGAGTTGATGGCTACAGTGGAATATCAAGAGTTAACCAATAATAGTGGGCCATCAAGATTTAGACTGTCAACTCTTGATGGTCCAGGTCCGTCAACGCTTGATCATCAATAGTCGATAGTCAATTGTGAACTATCAATATTAGACCATCAAGATCCAGACTGTCAACATTAGACCATCAACAGTTGACCATTATTATCTGAACTTCCAACATCTTGAACGTCAACTGGAATGTTGAGGAAAAAATGCCAAAGAAATGTTCAAAATTCTTTCCATTATTACTTCCCCGCTCCCAGCAGAAGTTCAAATTTCATCTGAAATGACATAACTTTTAAAATATTCGTGATTTTTTTTAATATTAGAAATTTTTAAAACTGCTTAGAATTTTTTTCATAACATTCAACTTTTTTTTGCTGATTTTCGTGGAATATCATAATTATTTGAATTGAAAAAAAGCATCGCCTCAAAAAGTACATTTAGGACCTCTACTAAATGTACTTATCAAATTTCAACTTCCTTGCTCGATTTGGAGAGGAGTTATGCGAGGAACAAACTCAAAATATAAGAACATATTTTCAACGCTGTGATGGGGGGGGGGGGGGATTTGTCTGAAAAATTGACACCCCCACGAGGCAGATCTATGGTTCTTACTAAATCTACTCATCAAATTTAAACTAGCTCACTTTGAAGGGAAGATAGGGGAGAAACTCTCATATCTCCCCTTGTAATCGACCTAGGGGACTGATTTTTGCATATTTTATGCAACTTTAGATTGCTTATGGTTCGGCTTACAAAAAAAAAAAAAAACAATGTTTACGATTTTAGCTCTTTAACACCCCTCTCCCAAATTTAGGGATGACTGAATTTTGGTCTGAGGGCTGCTCCCACTCCAGAATATCAAATGTGTCGTCAATCGAAGTCTATTTCCGTTGATTTTGGTCGATTTTGGTAGATATTGAATTGAGCAAATCACTTAGTTTTGAAGAAAATATATATATATATATATATATATATACATCTAGGATCCCTTAACGGTTTTTGTTGATATTTCCCTCCCCAATTCCACCACTCATGTGCCGTCGATAGATCGCATTAGCCTGGTTTTCATTCACAATATGACATAGAAAAACAGGCTAAAAAGAAGTCTATCTTTGAAATGATATAGCACCAAAAGATCAGAGCAACTGTAAAATGACACTATGTTTTGGAAAGAGGAGAATTGGCTGTCTAATGACACGATGTTAAAAAAGCTAACTGGCTGTCGAATGACAATACATCTAAATATAGATCAGCTATTGAGTGTCATTTGCCAGCGAACACAATTTTCTGATATTTTGTCTGTGAATAGCTAATCCACCTTTTTCTCACTACCATAGTAGTATGGGGCAAATAGTCCACTTTTTCGATATCAAGTTGACTGCTAATGTCTATTTGTCGCTGCTGTGTCATTACTAGCATAAAAGAGGACGATGACATAACATCAGAAAAAGAAGTTAGCTGTCAAATGACATTTCAGAAAAGGTAATCGGCTGTCGAATGGCATTGTATCAAAGCAGACAACTAGCTGTCAAATGATGTTATACCTGATAAAAGGATGGTAGTTGTCATGTAAAGCATCTTTCGTTGCTGTTTTGTAAGTCAACATCTAATTTCGTTTTTTGTTCTTTTTTTCGCTGGCGTGTTGTATTGGACTGTTAGCATTATTTTTTTTTTTAACGTCAAGTTCTGCAACGGAGGCCAGAGGCGTATTGAAGGAATAGTTGTTTAAAGACGGGGTTTTAGTCCAGATTTTTTGACGATCATCAGCCAGGACTTCTACAGGATCGTTTGATGTGAGAAATGGGTTTCTTTCTCGGTGATGCTTGGGACAAATATCATGTCATTTGACAGCTAGTCTTTATTTTTAGTGTTGTTCAGTTGAAAAAGCACAGAAGCACAATGAAGTACTCTGTGTCAATGGATGTAAATGCAGAAAAGGGAGTTGTAGTTGTCATATTACTTAATTCCAGAACAGAAGAATAACTTGCTCTTTTTTCTGCTGCTGTGTCACTGATCTGTCAACTAGCTTGTTTTTTTATGTGATGTTGTTTTTTGACGGTTAGCCTTTTTTGCAGGCATTACGTCATCATGACAACATATTAGAAAAGGGGGTTAGCTGTGAAATGATACAATTTCATAAATGAAAGTCGACAACTGTAACTGCTTTTCCTGCAGCTGGATCATTTGAAAGTGGAGTATGACATAACATTCTAAAAAGAGGTTAGCTGTCAAATGACACGAATAAACTGAAAAATCATCAAATAAAAATAAAAATTCCCCCGAGGTCAATCAGCTTACAGTATATAATTTTTTTCGAATATTTCATCGATTTGTTGTGATTTAAAGAGCTGAAAAAAGGTAATCATTTTTCTTAAACTTTTTCCATTACAAGTAAGAAAGTAAAAAAAAAAAAATGACCACGAAAAAAATTCTGAAACACGTGCCACAGCCTATATAATTGAACCTCGAGGGTATGCCATTAGTGTATCACTGTATACAAACTAAAGGTAGGTATCTAGCTATCCATCCATCTAACCAATCCACCATTTACAAGGGTTACTTTCAGGTCAAGAAACATATCAAAATACCCTACAGAGTTCGACTGTACAGTATACACACGTTTTTATTTTCAAAGTGTCTCGTAAATATCTTGCTAGTGCGATAATAAGTTTTGCTTGAACCGAATTAATGATAACTTAATTACTCGTAGCGTTTTCAGTATACTATAGACGAAAAAATTCAATAAACTTACTCGAAGGTGACCGGAAATAATGGCAATGTTATTTCCCAAGAGATTATACCGCGTATCCGGAATAATTTTATAAAATGTGTCATTTACGATGAAATGATTTCATTATTTTCTACGCGTATGAAAATGCGCGTAAAAAATCTTTCAATCAGTTTTTTTTTTTTTTACTTTCCTTCAAACAAAACAAAAGTATATACGAATATTGCAATACCTACCTACCTACCTACCTACCTACCTACGTACAACGAACAATAACCTACCTGCGTGAATTCTGGCAAAAAAAAAAATGAATAAAATGTAAATAAATAAGCACCGTGATACAGTTCGATACAAAAATTGAAATTCCTACGATCCTTTATTTTGGTCGATGTTTTTGAATTTTTCTTGTCGTATATAAAATTACAGATTTTAAAAATTGAAATTTTTTCACCATTTGTACACGTATAATGAAAAAAAAATAGGTACATCATTCAAATGAGAAAAAAAATACACTCAGATCATTAAATTCATGGTAAGAAAAATTGTTCATTTTAAAAATATAGATAACTTACAAGAAAGAAAAAAAAAAAAAAAATAGGAAAAATTTATCGCACAAAGTTGAAAAGCAGAAAAACAAAGAAAAAGTAGGTTCGTAACATATTCTCTATTTTTTCGTTCATTTTCGAAAGTAAATTCAATTTTTTAAAGAAACAGAACGTCGGTTTATTTATCTCGAGTAAATATCATCTACTTATATATTTTTTTTTACGTTGTGAAAAACACAGCTTTTCAACTACCCACTTCATCGTTTTCCTATGCAATACGAAGTAAACGTAATTTTTCACTATAGCGTTCTAGGATAGACGAAATTATTCATTCTATTAAAATTTATCTTAACTCGAGTCGAGTGTTTTTTATATTTAAATGAAGAAACTGTATACAACGTGTCTACCATACCTATCTAATACCCTAACACGAACGTAGGTGTAAAATGATGTGTAAAAAGGGAAAAAGAAAAAGAGAAAAGATTTAGAAGCTTTTTAAAAGATCTTGAAAAGTTAAATTGTTCGTTATTGTTGTAAAACCTAAGTGGTAAATTTCGAAATACTTTTTATGATTAAGAAAAAGTTATATTAAAGTTAAGCAACAGGAGGTAACTTGACAGCACTAACGTACACTGACCGAAAATGGCCGAACATTTTTTATTAATGTAAAGGACTGTATTATATATCATTGTGGAAATGTCTTAAATGGATATAAATTTACTTTTGATGTTTCCTCTTTTTATTTTATTATCCCTTGTTACAGCTGTGTATACTTTCAGCTTTGCAGTTTTGCGTGAAATGCATCGCCCGGAACAACGAGATTATTTATTAAAGATACTATAATTGATACGAATAACATGTTTACAGTGTAACTCTATGCGGGGGTTTTTCTTTGCAGAATATTGAGAGAATTTTGCATTATTGCATCGAAGCAACAAATCGTCAACGGTGAAGGCTGCCATAAAGGAAGAATTCCTTCATAATGAGATTTCATTATATTTACCAGAAGATGAAACTGTTCGAAGAACATTTTCTCATGATACGGAGAATAGTTTAAATGGTTGTTCGAAAAAGAAAGAAGTTTCATAATAGTTGAAGGTGAGTGGTAATTTTACGATTAATATTATCAACTTATTAGTTACCTAGTTATTATGAATGTGTAATGTAGGTACCTGCCACACGTATAAATCTGACGAGTTCAAACGTTAAAAAATTGTTGTTAAATTTACGTTCTTTATAAATGCATATACGGTTCACAATTTGGTACCTACCTTATTACATATATACCTATGCCTTTACCTACCCACGTACGAAACGGATAAAAATCACTCGATAAAATGTTTGAATAGAAGGATTCTATTTTTAAGCTCGCGAAATTATTCCATTTTATTTTTCATGAAAGCACAAATTTTTTCGCAAATATCATATACCTGTTTGTATGCGACAAACACGTGAACATTATTGTCAATTTTTATACTTTTATGCTTCGTACTCATTCGAATGGAAGAAAATTAAACGCATGTGCTGAGCTTTTAGAAATACGTTGGAATATTATAATCGATAAATTATTAAAAAATGAAAGATTATATTTCTGAAACCTTGTAATATGAAGAGTAAGTTTAATCATTTCATCGCGTGAATGAAATTTCTATAGTCGAAAAAAAAAAATTCTACATCAGTTTCTATATTTTAGCGATTATTTTGTTGGTGTTACGGAAGGAAACATGTACTTTCCAAAGAGGGGTATTACATATCTGAAGTAGGAGTTAAATTTTAATATACAAGGTGTTTCGCTTCGATAGTACTCCCTTCATACTACAAGTAGAGCGACACAAGTTACACGTATGTATAATGTTTTGCCTATTCGAATCATGACAAAGGCACAAATACACGGATTTAAAAATTTTTTTCTCGAAAATCTAAGGGTACTTTCACAATTTTAAAACTTTTTATCTAAAAATATCATAGGCATCCGGTTTACGCCGACGTGTATAGTTTGTGGTGTATTATTTATAGTAAAAAAATAAAAAATAAAAGTTGAGTAGTTCGTGAGGTATCTTGTATAATTTAAGAAAAAAAAACACTGAAATTTTGGCCCTAAACTTTTGAAAAAGCTCTTATAAGTATCCAATTGGAAAATTTTCTTGAAGTAATAAGGGACCTTTCACCAATTGGCATAATTACTTTTTTTTCAAGTGGTTTGGAAATTTCAAAAAAAAATTATGAAATTTTGTACTGCTTTTTAAAAAAATTTTTTTGCAAAGAAAGTGATCTTCTTGAAAAATGTACCTAGTTTTGTGTATTTTCTCTGAATTAGTTCAATATTTCAGCAAAAACAGTTTTTCAGGAAAATTTATATTTCTCTGTTTTTTTTTTTTTTTTTTTTTAAATAAGCAAAAGAATTGTAACATAAAATTTTCCTCCAAAATTTCTAAAGATCTTGGAGAAAATATAATCATGCCAAATGGCGAAGGGTCCCTTTTTACTTCAAGAAAAATTTTCCAATTGGATACTTTTAAGTGCCTTTTCAAAAGTTACGAGTAAAGATTTAAAATTTTTTTGCAACATTTTAGTATCATAGTCTACACAACCTTTACTTTCAATTTTTTTTCCTGGAAATACTACACCATATACTTTACACTTTGACACAAACCATACATCTCTAACATTTCTGGATAAAAAGTTACAAATTTTTGAAAATCATCGCAGATTTTCAAGAAAAAAATTTCAGATTCGTGTATCTTTGCCCCTTCAATGCTTTGGATAGGCAAAATATGACGCATACGTTCAGCATGAGTTGCTCTATTTGTGGTATGAAGGAAGTGCTATCGAAGCTGAATACCCTGTATATTCGAGGCATATTAAACTCTCTTGTCAAAAAAAATAAGAAAGAGAAACATTTGGAAAAACCAAAATCACAAATGCTTTTCCAGTCTGATATCTGTGTGGAGGTAGGATTTTTTCATGAGGGTGTTTCAAGTTTTCACTTTTTTAAAAGTTGAACGAGGTAGAGAAAAATTTTGTGAAATAAATTCTAGTAAAATTGGTAAAAATTTTCGGTGTCTGACTCGATCCTTAATCCCCCCTCCCTCCCTCCACCAACCATCTGCATCATATGAGTGATTTTAAAATTTTAACGCAATTTGGATTGAGTTAAACGTCAAACTTCAAGTCATAGATTCCGAATCTTCATCACTTTCACTTGACGTCATTTTGCTATTTTTTTCCCGATACTACCATCAACTTTTACAAAATAAAAATAAAAATCAAAGGCTCTATTATATGCAATTAAAATTTTTCACGGGTGCTTCCGTGACATGATATAAAAACTTAGAAACATTTTGAGAAACTGAATTCTTTCAAATTTGGTATTTTGAGCCTGATTTGCTATGCCATTTGATCGATGAAATCTAGACTATTACGTTGTATAGACTATGCTGAATGAAGAAGGGGGAGGAGAGTATGAACAAAATCCGATTTGAGGTCCTGAAAGACCTTCAAGACCATGTTTGGCCATGCCAGATGTTTATTTTTATTTTTATTAATTTTTTTTCACCCAAAGACTAAAATCATTTACTTGCTTCGATAGCAGCCAAAATCACTCAAACTGGGCCAAAAGGATTGGATTGAGAGTGAATTAAATATGCATACATGTAGATGACCTTGGATCAAAATTCAGTTACGCCCCAATTTGGGGGAGGGGTGGTGAAGGACAAAAATTCGCAAAAATTGTTCGTTCATTAGCTATTCGATAGAGGATTTAAAGTTATATAAAATATCCAAAAATCAGCCTCTTAGGTCCCTTTTTAACCTTGAAATACAGATGTTCCACGCATATTTCCCCTCTAAATTGAGTTAAGTTACTGAAATTTGGCGTGTGTATTTAGTTGGTATCCTACATGTGCCTTTTGTGGGGTTTTGATTTTCCAGTCATATCCTCCACATCTCCCCACACCCCCTCACCCTTCTTTTTTAAGTTTATGACACGCATATTTCCCCTTCAAATTGAGTTAGTAGGTTGAAATTAGGTACATATATTTAGCAAAAGTCCTAAGGGATGTCTCATTTTAGACTTGAAATTTTTCAATCCCGTTGCACCACCTTTACAGATTCCAAAACACAGTTATTTTTAGTGCGAAGCTTTTCATCTAATATGAATGGATTTTAAACGATGAGTGTATATTTACGATGCACAAACAAGTATTTCATTTTGGTTGCATAATGACCGAATGGAAGGCGACGCGACCAGCTACAACTAATAGCATGCCCTAAATATTGAAGAAATGAACGTTTTTCATCGCGGCGATTACGATTAATACGATTGGAAAAAGTATACGCTTAAGAGAGCTAAATTTTAAGAAAAACTTATTTCAACCTTATACTGTAGCTACGTCTTAAGACATCTTATTTTAATATTCGATTTAAAAATGCGTCAGTATCTGTGTACGCGACGAAGAATTCACTCTTAATACTGGTTAGGTATAGGTAGGTAAGGTGCAGGTACTAGGTAGGTGTATATGAAAGATGGGAAGTATACGAGTATAGAATAGGATGGCGGTGGTGGCGTACTCCGACATGTAATTCAATCTCGCTTCCGAATTTAACTACATTAATTTAAAACAACATAGAAGTTGATCGTTTTTACTAATTCTATCGCTAAGCAGATTATAACTTGAACAAATTTTCCAAATAACCTTAGGGTTCGAATCTCTTTTTCTATTATTTTGTACAAGAAGACACGTATTGAAGACGAAATGATAAAACGATGGCGTGCGCGTATTTCGTGTATAACGTATACCTACTGTATATAGCTATATTGAAAAAATAAATTCAAGAGGCGAATTTTCGTCGAATATCAGGTTTTTTTGCGTCTGAGCTAAAATTACTATCGAATACAACGGAAATTGGCACGTTTTATTTTGTGTTATAAGGATATGGTGCGTTCGATGTGCGTATGTGTGTTTCTTTTTTTTTTCCTTTTTTTTCAATCGAAAACTCATCGTCGACGCCGTATTTTCATTAATAGTTTACATTGTATTAGGCTGTTGGTTTTTAATTGTTTTAAACGAGAAACGAAACCGAAATACTGGCGTATTTATTTTTAGGTTTTTATCCCTCCTATATATGGTATACGAGTATCGTTATGTAGACTAAGGGTTTCAAAATGCACGCATATGTAATAGAAGATAAAAGAAAGTCTGTGTGCTCAAGTATTGCTCTTAAATAGAAAAGGTAATACCTATGCCTATATCGAAAAAAAAAAAAAATTACCCAGTGCGTGGCTTTCAATGATAAAAAGCCGGTAGGTATATTCGATAAAATCTTATTGGGTACAATATATTGAGAACCCTTCAACGTATTTATGTATATACTAGGTAGATACCTACCTTTTAATTCTTTGGCCAATTTTTCACCACCATTCTATAAAACCTTAAACAAAACATTGTACATCTGGCGAAAAACGTGATTCAATTTATGTTCGCTAGACTGGTTTAAAATTTACTAATACCGTTCTACGTATATATTGAAAGTATACATAACATATTTGGTATTGTATGTAAACGTAGGCGGATATAAGAAGCTTACGAAGGATAATCGCGCAAAGGTTAATAATTTTTAGGCCGAAGTGATGAAAGCTTGTAGTGAGATTACCACATATACTACCTATATACTGAAGCAATTCCCTCACCGAAAGTTGATCTTTTTTCTTCGACCAAATAACCCTATTTTGGAAATGTTTTCGTGTAATCTTTATATGTACTACAGATGGGTTTTACATTTTATCTTTACGAGAGCTTTTTGTGCTGCGTGAATGAGAGTCGGTGGCTTATTTATATACTTACATCGCATCGCATCGTATCCATGTCGTAAACTATCAAAAGGCGAATCAAAAATTATATGTTTTGGTCACCTCGCCCGCCGTAAGCTTTGATAATGTGTAAGGTAGAATCTTTCAATCGGTTCGAAATTAATAACTGATTCGTATAGCAAAATGCAAATACAAAAAGAGTTTAATAAGGTAAACAGTAGACACAAGGGAAAGGGGAGTTTTCCACTACAGTCTTTTTACAGTTGAAGACTTCACGAGACCCTTCTAATATTGCTTTTATCTGCTTGACCATCTCAGAAATGTAGTTGAATTTGAAATAACCCATGTATTTTTGTTTACGATAATGTAGACAAGACTTGATGAAAAGTAATCTTTCGAACACGTAAATTGATGTCTGTCTATTTAAATTTCGTATGTGCTAATTTTGATTTTTTTAAACTTGATTTTCCATGTCATATTGTCTATGAAAACCTAGTTATTATGGACTATCGACATACAGTAGATGTAGAGGAAGGGGGCCGGAGTGCCGTCGAAATTCGTTTTGAGACCGTAAAAAACCATGACCACTGTAACCATTTTTATTTTTTTCCTTTAAACTAAAAATGATTTACTCGGTTCGATATCAACTAAAATCAGTCAAATTTGGACAGTAGGTTTCGATACACCCGGTATTTCGCATTAACCTCGTCATCCTTAGAGCAGTAATAAGCCAATTCATGAGACCTACATGCACATATAATGGTTAGCATATCCAAAAAATCGAAGGGGCTGAGGTATACTATTTTCAAAATTTCTTTTTCACCCCAACTTGCCGCTCAGTTTGAAAATTTATAGAAAAAAAATTAATATTGATACGAATTAGTTGTTTGCTCTGAAACACATTATTTACTCTCGAGTATGTGTACTATAAAAATCAAGAGTGGGGTTGAAGTGGCTTGTAAAATATGAAAAAATGAATACAAAAAAACACGACTAAAAATTTGTAACTTGTTTAGTTTTTCGTGAATAACTTTTGAATAAGCTGTTGTGAGCACATCATTAAAAAATTTTTAAATGAACGAGAGAGTATCTTTAACTCAGCGGTTGAAGTGGTAAGCCCAGAGAGTTGTATTTATACGAGAAAAATATATTAATTGAAGAAAAAAATTGTTTAGTCATTTTTAAAAACATAAATGGTGAAACAATTTCCAAATTTGAAACTAAAAATGAGAGAAAAAAAACGATTGTGTCCCAAGGCAAGGAATATAAGTGAACGATTGTGGTAAAAAAATCAAGAGTGGAGATGAAGTACTGTACAAACTACGATCATATATGTATAAAAAAAATGTAAATATTGTGAATAACTTCTGAAAAAATCATTAAAAGCTTACTACTAAAAATCTTTAAAATTTGTAACAATATAGCCCGCACCCTCCCCACTCAATCCCCTGAGCAGAAACTTTGAAGTTTGCTTCTCAATGGAGGAAAAAATATACGTATTGAATGTTAAAAAATGGAACAATGACGGATTTTTAAGAAAAAAATTGATAAACTTCAAAATTTGACGTCTTTTTTTTCATTGTGAAGCGACTTTTAGGGGAGGGGGCGTACCGCTACACGTTTTAAAGATTTTTAGTGGAGAGCCCGTAATAGCTTTTTCAAAAGTTACTCACAAAAAGCTAAAAAAATTGAAAATTTTTAGTCATTTTTTTTTGTATTTATTTTGTCACATTTTACAAACCACTTCACCCTCCCCCTCTTGATTTTTATTCCACACATACTCGCGAGTATATACTACGTTTTAGAGCAAACAGCAAATTTTTATCACAAGTAATTTTTTTGCTATGAATTTTCAAAATTAGTGGCAGATTTGAGTGAAAATAAAATTTTGAAAATAGCATATCTCTGCCCCTTCAATTTTTGGTTATGCAAACCATTATTCATGTAAGTTTTATGAGTTGACCTATCGCTGGTATAAGGATACCGAGGTTAATATGGAACACCCGGTATAAGTGGGGATAACCTTAGATCAAAATGTATTGATTCCCAAATTTAGAGGCGGTGATACTCGGAGGCTAAAATTTCAAACATTGTTTGTTTTCAAACCAACCGGTAGCGAGTTGAAAGGTGTATCAAAAATCAAAAAATCAGCCTCTTAGATTAATTAAGAAGGGAGATATGGGGAAGGGTGTCCTCGTTTTTGACCGAGATAAAAGGCTGTTTCACACGTATCTCCGCCTCTCAAAATTGATGTAGGGAGTTGAAATTTAGGGATGTACCTTTATCAAAAGACTTATATGCGTCTTTTGAGGGTTTCGACTTTTCAGCCCTATTTCATCCCCCATCCTCCGCCATCCTGAAAAAATATGTTTTTGGTCGGTGTTTTTGATTTTTAGAATTTCTTCTTCGTATACCTTCCCTCCAATTTGAGGTAGGAAGTTGAAATTTGGTGTATACATTTAGGAGGGGTCCTAGATTCTACCAATTTTACCTTGACTAGTCTAGACCTTCTCCCCCCCCCCGGTATTCCATTAATCAAATGAGGTGAATGGAAATGTTCTGCATGGAAAATGTATTTACAGAGGAGTTCTCTCCAGAGATGAAATTTCCCCAGCGGTACTATCTCGTTATCACGAATTATGAGCCCCTAAGTGGGGCGGGGAATTTCGGGTCTGTAAATCATTTTAGGTGAACGCGAGGAAATTGCATTTTTGAAGAGCGTTGGTTTCGGTGATGATAAATATACAGAGTTTCCCCCGACTCGTTAAAAGGCTCCACCCCCTTGTGAAATTTCCGTTTTTCAATTTTCTAGTGAAAATCGTTCGAAGTTTTTTTAAATTATTTTTTAGAAAATTGAATGGAGAGAGTAAAAAAAACGTTGTCGAATAAGGTTAAAAAAAGGTAGTAAAAATTTCGTATCTTCAACTCAATCTTGACTCCCTTCCTCTATTTTGCTTCAGAATTTCGAAAAAAAAGTTTTTAGATTTAAAAAATAGAATTATCATTTATGTTTATAATCAAAATGAACAATAACTTGAGGTTTTCACTTCCCCCCTCCCCCCACCTCTTCAGGAGTTGTAAAATTCTATTTTGGGATTTTTTGAGAATTTTTTCGATAAACATAAAAAGGATTTTTTTTTAGAAGAATTTTCTCAAAATGTATTTAACGCATCAATTTTGGATGGTTCAGCGAAAAGTTTCAATTCCCTTTACCCCTTCCATCGATTTTTTTGGGGTACTCAGAAATCATAATTTCTTGTAATTTAAAAACAAATTTTTCAAAAATGAAGAAACTACGTTTATGAAAAAATTTCATCAATATAGACACTTCATATTTTCTAATAACTTCTGAAAAGGGAGATAATGCTGAAAACTTGGCATTATTAATCATTTTAGGTATTAATGTGTAAAATAATTCAATCCACAAGTACGTAAGAATTTTTCAATGCAATTTTTTTTAGATTTTTTTAAAATTCTGAAGTAAAGTGTGGGCGGTTGCAGGAGTAGACACGATTAGAACTAAATTAGAGACTTGAAATTTTTAGCAGGTTCTTTTAATTTCATTTATCAATTTTTTCATTTGCCTCCACCAATTTCTCAAAAAAATTATTCAACTTTGTGATTTATTAATTTATTAGGTAGATAGTAAAAAAAAAAGAAATATTGAAAAGTTTACGAAGATTAAAATTGAGCACCAAGTAATATTGATATTAATCTTTACGGTATAGCACATTCTTGTTATCACAGAATTTTAATTTAGCCTCTAGTTAATGAAATTTCATATATCTAACTTATAAACAAAAAAGGACTTCGATCTGATAAGTACCTCCGTATTTCGTTTCGAAAAAGGTTATACTTTGAAAATGACACATTACCTAACAATTTTTTAATTAGAAGGAAGATTTATTTCTACGAAATCCGCTTATTTTTCAATTAAAATGTTATTTTTTAACGCTACTAAAATCTTGGTTAATCTCGTCACAATCTCCCTGTTGTCTTTGCTTTATCCATGTTTAGAATGAAGCTTTAGTCACTCTCCTATAGTTGTAGTAGTAAAATAAATGGACGGGGTTCAAAAAATATAACTAGAATCAAAATTTATAGCCATCGAGGTTCCACTGTAAAGTAAAAAAATTAAATAAGAAAATTTTTCGGTAGGAAATTCGGATATGAATAGATCTGACGCGTGTAATTTACGATTTTTTTTTAAACGTGATATTATTTTTCAAAAAATTGAATTTTTTCTCAGTTAAACTTAGTCGAATGATTGAGAGATAGATTCATTCGCATTCCTGTACAGAAATTTATGATTAATTTTACATGTAATTTGTTATTGGTAAAATTATAATCGATTCGGTTTTTCAAATTGAGGTTAGCTAACTGTTGATAGATTTTATTGTCCTAGTTCGTTATCTAATTTTAATACTTTATGGTTGATTCAATAATCTATATTGATTTGATTCCAGTTGATGAATTTGTTTTGAGATTTTTGGTCAGTCCTATTTTTCCCTTAATTTTTAATATTTATCAGTTTAGGTTTATTGAGTTCACGTATGCCGTATAATTTAAATATTTTTTAAATTAATTATTTTTGTTGCTAATTTCATTTTGATCGGTCGGTTATTTTGCTGCATAATTTTCATGGTCGATTTAGTATTTGATTGATAAATAAATGTATGTAGGTATTTATCTGAAATTTAACCATCATTCAGATTATTTCAATTTTTAATTTAATCGATGTATTTTTCGAGACACTCGATTCAACTTGAAAACGATTTCGACTTTTCATTCTAACGGTTAAAAATTTCAAAAATGGAACAGATGAGCTGAAAAAAAATGCATTTAATCAAAATTTTAATATTTCAATGGTACTTTTTGAATCTCTACAAGATGGTCTTAAATTTTAAAAGTTTAAAAAAATTTCGAGCTTTTTCCTTCCTTTTGTAATTTAACAACTGCAAAATGACGAAACAACCCACTCAAAACTACTTGTTTTGCTTCTTACTCGCGAATAATTTATCGTATTAAATCACAACTCTCATTAAACAGATGCTGAAGATAAATTCATAACATTAAGCGGTATTCACGTGCGATGAAAAATCTTACGAAAGAAGGAAAAGAGGTAGAAAAAAAATAAACGTTTCGAAATTGAATATAAGAATACCAGGCTTACTTAACGAAAATAAATTAATTTTTCATCGTATTCTTTTTTGTACCTCATCAGTCAGAAGTACCTACATACAATTCCTGCTTACTAAAGAGAATATAAAAAAAATTCTCAAAAAAATTTTCAACTTAATCGATTTACGTAGGTAGGTAGGTAGGTAGGTAGGTAGGTAGGTATATGAAAAGAGCCACCGTGAAAATCATTATAGAGAAACAATGGCGCTTAGTCGGGACGCCGGGCCGACCTGTTGACGAGGCGCTAATTCGTGAATTTTTCGTCTCCGTTTTCGTCGGTCGGTCTCGTATATAAACTGTATAGTAAATCAATAATGTTATCAGCAAAAGGAAGTCCGTACACAAACACGAGCTCGTTGCAGTTTGATAAAACGAAAAAAAAAAAACAACAAAAAAACGCAATTTTTTATAGCTTGTTTGTGTGTACTTAAACGGTATTACCTTCATCGCATATCGATATAAATTATTTTATCACGTGGAATTTTTTACGTCCATTATAATATGATGCATGTTATTTGTACTTACCTGGTTATTTACTAAAAGAATCAAGCTCGTAAGCATACGATATAATTTTTATTTTTTTCAATATCATAAAGAGCAGTCTAGTTCTATGATAGTAATAAACGTAGGTAGAGGTAGCTATCGAATGATAATCGACCATCGTACGAGTAAATATTATACCTATACGTATTTTTCAAGTTCAATAATCTACATTATCGATACGATATGGATGATGTGCAATATAGGTATATTATGATTTGCAAATCAAAGCTAAAGCTTCGTATAGCTTTCATGCAGATCTAGGCCTATGTTCATGATTTTTTCACGAATGCAAACCGTGTTTACATTAGCTACGTATGCTAATGAGGGGATTTTCGAAACTTATCTTAGTAGAAGTACTCAGTACTGAGCTTCTTACCTGCATATTTAATTATAATAAACGCGATATGGTCGATTATACTTTAGGTAATTGCGATATAAACTGGGCCTAAGAGCAGGGTAAAGTTATGTTAAAGAGTGGTTTAAGCCAATATCTTTTTCAAGCTATTATCCTTGCACCTTTTCATGAAATTATAAACTAGCCGAGACTTTATTGTGTACTTATATGTAAGCTCGTTTTTTATTACACGTCGTACCATATAATCATTTTCCAAAAATAAACCTGGTTTTCGAACAAAGTTCTTTTTTTAACTGATTATCGACGTTAACAAAAGTGCTCAGTACGGCGAGTCCTGATTTTGACTTTTTTTTTTTTCTATAATGTTGGAAAAGGGAAGCGAAAAATAGTCAGGAAATGACGTCAAAAGAACGTGCTGAAATTTCACGTCTCTGTGACTTTCTCCGAACCTCTACTCATGTCCCATTTGACTTCAAAAGGTCGATAGCAGGATGAGCTTAGCGAATTGCCTTCGAGTCTGAAAATTAAAATTTTCAACAGGACCATCAAAATGCTAGTAAAACATGATTTTTTTAAGCGTATTTGCGATTTTTTTCTGCACACGAGGGGGGAGGGGGTAAAAATGTACCTTAGAAGTGATTTATACGTCAATTTTTTTTTCTACGCGAAATTTTTAGCCGAAGTTTCTGTTTCATATTGTCAATGAAAACCAGGCTATTACAGCATATCGAACAACGTGGGATGAAGGAGAGAAAGGAAGAGGTTTCAAGAAAATCCGTTTTGGGGTCCTAAAAGATCATTTAGACGACTTTTAGCCGTCTCAGATATTTATTTATCTTTTTTTCCCGAACGTTAAAATCATATACTCCGCTCGATACCGACCAAAATCGCTCCAATTCGGTCAATCGGCTCAGTTTGGTGGCGTATTAGATGTACAAATATAAGTGGAGATGACCTTGGGCCAAAATTCAGTTATGCCCTAATTTGGAGGAGGGGATGCTGAGGAATCAAAAACGCAAAAATTGCCCCCTTTTAAGCCAATTAATGGAGAATAACATATCCAAAAATCAGCCTCCTAAATTAATTGAGAAGGCAAGTACGAGAGATCAGCTGTTCCTCCTCTATCTTTCTTTCCACCAAATGGAGCAAGGAAGTTGAAATTTGGTGTGTACATTTAGTTGAAGCCTTAAATGTGCCTTTGAACGGTCTCGACTTTTCAGCCCTTTTTCACTCCTTCACAGCCCCAGATATGTTTTTTTGGTTGTTTTTTCTTATTTTTTGAGTTTATTCCTCGCATACTTCCTCTCCAAATTGGGGTAGAAAGTTGAAATTAGGTATGTCTCGTCTTTAGGCACCCTTGATGTTTTTACGATTGTAATATGTCACGAAAATCATAGGAAACCTAACCAAAAAACCACATATTTGGGGCTGCGAGAGGGAGTACTGGGGCAGAAAAGTTGAGACCACTAAAAGGCATATCTAGGGTCGCTACTAAATGTGCATACCATATTTCAGCTCCCTAGCTCTATTTGGAGGAGAATTATGCGAGGGAGAAACTCAAAAAATGAGAAAACCTGACCAAAAAACCACATTTTTAAGGTTGTGAAAGGGTCCAGTGGAGCTAAAAAGTCAGGACCCCCAAAAGGCGCATCTAGAACTCCAACTCAATGAACATATCAGATTTCAACTTCCTAGCTTAATTTGGTGGGCAGATCACCTCCTACCACAAATTGGAGCATAACTGAATTTTGGCCCAAGATCGTTCCTACTCATATGTACCTAATCCGCCGCCAAACTGACAGTGTTGCCAATTTAGCATAATTATGCCAGATCTGGCATAATTTGAAGTTCATTTAGCATAAACATTTTACTCTTAGCATTAAAAAAATCTAGCATAATT
>FIZR01004337.1:0-10524 GCA_900060175.1 Ferrisia virgata
TTATTTGTTGTCTTCTAATATACAATGGAGGTTCTGATGCTTCGGAGAGTAGGCTTACTGTGGGTGTAGTTCGAAAGACTCCGAGAGTGATTCTGATACCAGTGTTGTGAATTGTTTTTAGCCTGTCGAGAACAGAATTTGCAGTGGTGTAGATGAAAGAGCCATAGTCGAGTGTAGAGCAAATTAGAGTCCTATATAATTTGAGTGAGGCTTGTCTATCAGATCCGTAACTAGTGTGGGGTAATTTCGTTAGGAGATTTATTTTGGAAAAACAATTTTGTCTCACTTGAGTTAGGTGTTGATTCCAGCATAGTTTGTTGTTGAAGGCTGAGCCGTGATATTTAACTGATTCAGAAAGTGGAATTTGATTTTGGCCTATGAAGATATCATGCCTTTTTAGGACAGTTGTATTTTCTACAAAAATGTATTGCTGCAGATTTGGTGGACGACAATTTTAAATCATTCTGTAAAGACCATTTTTGAATGTTGTTGGCTGATTTTTGAAGGAGATGTTTTCCAATGGAAGGGTCTTTGCACTCGGTGAGAATGTCAAAATCGTCCGCGAATATTACATTGGAGACAAGCTGGGATAACTGATGGGAGATTATTGATTGCAATAATGAATAGTGTTAGGCTTAACACAGCTCCTTGAGGGACTCCATTGTCCAGGGGATAATTTTTAAATAGTGTGTTAGATATCCGGACGACCAATTCGCTATTACATAGGAAGTTTTGAACGAAGTGAAGAATGTTGCCTCTAAAGTTGCACTAGTGAAGAGTAGACAAGATTTTACACTTCCAAACGGTATCAAAGGCTTTGGATATGTCAAAGAAAATTGCTAAATGAAAACCACATTGAAAAGGAGAGAGTTTGTTTCCTCTTTCAAGGGACCATAGGAATCTGTGATTTATGATTTGTTCTAGAATTTTACATAAATTGGATGTTATGTGTTTGTAGTCCATGTAAGATTGAAAATTTCAAGGAGCTGAGAAATGACTTCGGGTGAAGCTCTTTTAAGGAATTGTGTGTAAATTAGGTCTGGTCCTGGAGCTGAAGTTTTTGATAGTCGAATAGCTGTTTGAAGTTCATGTAGGGTTATATTGTTGTTAATTGGGTGAGGTTCGATCTTGTTTTCTTGAATTTGTAAAAATACCTTTTTTTAAATGAATATTATGAAATTTCCAACTACTTTACTACCATTTGAATAGTTTTATAAAATTTTTCTTTTACTAAAAATAAAATGGCTTATGCAGACGGGCCTTCGGGTATCTTTGAAAAAATTTGAATATTCGAAGAAAAAGAGTGTATTTGAAATATAAGAAGGTCCATTAAATGAAATTTTAACCAGGAACAGAGTAAATTGTTTTGTTTCTCCGCAATTGGAAGATTATACTGATAATCAGCAGGAGGTCAGAAATGATCAAGTTGAGTATGCGGGAACCAGACCAGAATTTTATTCGTTGGAAAGGTATTTCCTGTGTTTTTTTTTTTTCAACTTCTCAAATGCCATTTACAGCTCAAAAATTGGAATGAAAGACATGCTTAGTAAAGCCAAATAAAGCATCTATCCTCCTGGTCATATTCAGAAGGTTCAATTTACATTTTAAAGGTTAAATTTGGGTTAAAAATTTTCTTGTGTTGTTTTCCTCTTTTATAGTATTATTCGAATGCGGGTGGGTCAAAATTCTCGTTATCTAAATTATTCTTGGCCATGGTTTATCGTTTGTTGTAATCTCCGTTTTCTCTCTTTAGTTCTTGATATTCGTTCATTTTTTTACGTAACGTACCAATTATACACATTTTTATAATCTTCTTTCTTGCATCTAATTTATATTGTCACTTGTTTTTTTAAGTTTTTCTTAATCTTGCATTTAATTATTTATCAAGTTTTTTATATTTCGTCTTTGCTCTTTCGAAATACGCGTTGCAACACGATGACATTAATATAATCAATTTCTGTTCATTTCATAAGTAGGAGGAGTAGGAGGAGAGGGGTGGTTACCAGCAGGTTCCTAAAAAGTGCTGCAAAGATTGTTTATTGAAGGAATATTGTTTTGTATTCTCTTGAGCCCTAAATAAGTAAATTTTTTAAATGGTCCATCGATGCAAAATTTTTTGAAAACTTTGAATTTTAGCAGGTGTGCTCAAATTAAATTTTTAACCTCATTTTTGGCATTAAATTTTACGCTGAACATATTTTGTCGTGACTAATTTTTGCGTGAAATGCTTAATTTTTATCCCCCCCCCCCCCCCATGTTAAAATTTTGTTTACGGTGTGTTTCAATTTGGATTTTATTTTGTCCAAAAAGATCTAAAACTAATAATTTTGTGAGATTAGTATCATGATGAAACGAGGCCACAAAAAGTATCATAAATTCAATCTGAAGAGATTCTCACCTGCCTTGTAATTTTTAATCCATTAAATTAGCTGGTGTATTTTTGAAATACTCTCAAGAACAATTTCAAGTTCTGGAATATTGAAAAAATTACCAAATGAATGTTGATTGGAATGAAATTGTGCTTCTATTGACCTCTCATATTTGAAGGAAAAAGTGTCTACTCGTGTAATTATCGCGATTAAAGTTATTGCTCGTTGATGAGTCATATAACAGACGAAAACTGAGACGTTGATTGTATAGTTATAAAGATGACCATTGATCCCATCCACTAAAGATAAAATTCGAGTCGAAATGTACATTGGAATTTTTAGAAACTGATGCAAATAAATCGATTGCTTTTTAGTTTTATCTTTGTATGTGCTATTTATACTTATTTTGTTCAAGGTCATTGCATATTTTGTACTCGTATTTACCGGAGCGTTTCAGTTTTGAATTTTTTTTTTGTAAAAGTTGCAGGAGGTAATGAAAACGAGCTGTGAAAGCCATCCAATGAATCAAGCAAAAATTCAGGGACTTTGACTTGGGCTTTGACCTCGCTCCTCCCTGCAAATTTATTTAAAATTTCAAAATTTCTATGGAAATCGAGAAAATATTAGTCACCCTTCAAAGTGAAAAAGCTGCTGTTAAATCTCTCCTTTCCTATAAGCCTAGTGTGGTCACCGAACTCAAAAAACTTGTGAAAACTGGTTATTCTTATCCGGGAATACCCTCCACTTGTTTTCTATTTGGAAATTTTAACGTAAAGTGCAAAAATCAATCATCACTCTTTCATCAAAAATTAAAAAATTTCATCATAAATTTTTACACTCTTGATGAAGGCGGAAAATGTGGGAAGTAGGGCTTCTACTTTTCAACATTGAAAAAAGTTTGCCTCCTGTCTACCTTCCACATTCTCCCCTTCACCTTTGTGAAAAAGCTGCGAGTTATTCTTTGGTAAATTTAAATAATATTGGGAAAGGGATACGTTAAAATACAAATTTTCAAGCTTTCTGTTCATAATTTTTGAAATTTTTGCCTTCGAACCGCCCGAGCTGTACTTCTTATCAGTATTTTAAAAAACAAATTCCATTAAATCTTTTCTTTCCTATGAAGCACGTGTGGTCACAGAACTCGAAAAAGTTGTGAAAACTGAAAATCTTTCTTTTTCTTCATAAAACCTCAAAATACGCTCAATTCAGTAGTTGAAAAAATCCAATTTTTTCAAAATTTCGCCTTCGCTTTGCTCGTGCATTAATGCTATTCACTATAATTATGTAACTAGCCAAAAATTTGCCCACCTCTTACCCCAGTAAACATTTCTGGCTACTACAATTTATTCGTTTTTTCTAATATGGACGAAAAAGTAGCCGAAAACTGAAGGTTTAGTTGGAAAAATCGGAAGAAATAGTCTGTTGATTCCTTCAAATGTTCGCTATTGCTCTGGTCAAGCTATCTACCATTTGACGTAATTTCGCAACTTTTTTTCACTACTCCCTTCAACTTTTGTAATAAGCCCAAAATTGGAACGCCCTGTTACTTACAAGGAAAGTACCCCATGAAAAAACGTTATTACAGTTGTGTAGAGCATTTAAAATTACCCCCACAACCAAAATTTCAGCCCCTAAGATCCATTGGGGAGCGATATGAGGGGTAGGATATCAAAAAATTGACGAATAACATAGCGAAATTAATGGAAAAAATGAAATAACTCGAGTTCATACCGCGCTTAGGGGCTTATTTTTTCACCACCCATTACCCCCTCGATATGGGCCACCAAGGGATGGGGTAGTCGCTTTGATCCGCGTGTAAACACCTCGGGGGTGTATTTTTGAAAAAGTGATGGTCAAAAATACTCCCTCCAGGTGTTACACGCAGATTCCAACGACTACCCCTCTCCTGGATGGCTCATACCGGGGGTAGTAGGTGGTGAAAAAATTAGCCCCTATGCGCGGTACGAACTCGAGTTATTTTACTTTTTCTATTTTTCTCAATGCATTGGATGGCTAAAAATACACCCCCAAGGTGTTACACGCGGATCCGGGCGACTACCCCACCCCTTGTTGGCCCATATCGAGAGTAGTATGTGGTGAAAAAATTGGCTCCTAAGCGGGGTATGAATTCGAGTATTCGCAATTTTTTAATATTCCACCCCTCATAACTCCCCCAAATGGATCCTAGGGTAGCTGAGATTTTGGTTGTGGGGGTAATTTTGAATGCTCTACACAGCTGTAAAAAATTTTTTTTTATTTGGCGTGTAACACTTGGGGTACTTTCCTTGTTAGTACCCTTTTATTCGTCTTTATATTTCCATTATTTAAACTTTTAGGTAATGCATGGTCGAATGAAAAATTTAACTACTTTAACGCATCGTCTACCTCATGGTTAATATGATACAGCTTAACTTCTCCCCGTCTGCTTTACGATAATCTTTATTAGCCGCGTATAGACAATATATGAATGAAAAATAAGCGATTATATGGCGTACACGCACGTGCAGATACATATCCATTTTTAAATAGTTGCTCGAAGAGGTCGAAAGCAACGTAAAACAATGCACGACGACGACACTATTCATCGTATTCGTAGTACTACTACGAATACGTATACGTACAATTCTACCCAAAGCTCGTGAACTAATCCGTACGCAAGCTAAAAACGAATAAAGCTCGCACGTGGACAAAGGCGCCGCGCCGTACCTTATTCGCAACGTAGAAGCGAGCAGATATGGAGAAGGAGAGAGGAGAGAAAAAAAAAAGCTCCTCTCTTGAAAGGGAGCGAGTACTACTGCGTGTATTTGTATGTGTACGCGAAATCAAACAGAAGGAATATCGCAGGCTTGCGAAGACGATGCTAAAACTGCATGAACTTGTTTCCTATCTTTCTCTCAAGCTGATCTGGGCGTATTTACGGCGAACCCTTGGCGGAATGGCAGAAGATAACGACATTGCTAACTTGGTGTTCGTACACAAAAATCCCGAAAGCCGCAGTTTCCTGCTTAGCAACGAACGACGCAGCGGTATATACTCGTAGGCTGGATTGCATCCGTGCAAGTTGTTCTCGGTTTTAGGGAAATTCTGTGCTCACGCATATTTTTACCATGTTTGTTGTGAAAAATTGCAGTCCATTTAACGTCGACTCATATAAAGGGATGAATTATCGCGTCGCTAAAAGTACATTAGATTTATTTGGCTTGATGGTGTCGTAGGATTACACGTTAGCCTGTTTTTCGCCTCGTATAATGCACATGTAAGAAGATGGTTTTTAATGGACGAGATGCTGTGTGAAAGATAATTACACGATTGTGTGCAGGATGTTAATTGAGAAAGCGATCGTTTCAATTGAAGGATGCTTAGTCGACTAGGTCATTTAGCTTATGACGATATTGCCAATTAGCATGGTTTTTTTTTTTTTTGCATAATTTTTCTATGTCGTGAAATTTTTTTTATTTTAATTTTCTGTCACTGAAAATTGGACGAAAAAAATTATGGAAAATTTTAAATGATTTCAATGTATTAAAAAAACGCCTACGTTTAAGATGCTCTGCTCTTCTGCACTGTCAGCGTTAGTTTTTAGGTAATGTGAGGTATAACACAAGTTTCGAAATTCTTGAAGTAGTGTCAATTGGCTGAAAGTTGTAACTTCCAAAAAGTACAGTCAAAAAATAAGTATTTATACTGTAAATTTCCGTGTTAAATTTCAACCCCTCAACTTCATTGGATATGACTGTGTGACTCGAAACATATTCAATTTGAGAATTCTTTAGGAAATCATCCTTCATTTTCTTATCAATACTCTATTGTCATTTTTTCGATTTTCCTCTAAAACCACACAATACATACCGTACTTTTGAATATTAGCCAGATGATAAATATTAAGAAAAATTAATTTTGTTGGAAACAACCTTGAAAATACGTGGTTACGATGAAATTCTGGAGCCTTGAATTGAATTTCGTGCATAGCATAATCTCTCTCCCCCGCTTCCGTTCACCAACCCATTTTGCGATGATAGTTCGGCTTTCATTTCATCAGAGAACAGAAAAAAATTTAGACTGAAAATTATGTTTCATGAAAATTTTAATTAAAATTGCAAATAGTACGCGTGTAATGTCTTAATATTAACTAATGAATATATTGCTCTTTGAAATTGAATTTTTTTTTTAATCGTGATAAAAATTTTTCAAAATTAAAGGAGTAAATTTCCATCAACGAAGCATTCTACTGGTTAGGTGATTTGGGTCGTTATAATATTTTTGAAATTAATGAACTAACTGGTGGGAGAATTTCGAGATTTCATTTTTTTTATCGCTAAAATACAAGATGCTCAAAAAAGTGTATTTCTGTTCTTATTAAAAAGAAAAAAAAATTCTAAAAAAATGAGTCAAGGATACAAAAGGGTAGAGTGAAAGAAAAAAGGGAAGCTACAATACAAAATCAGAAATAGTTCGAGAAACTCCCACCTTTTAATATTGTGAACGTGTGGAATTTTCTAATTTTACTTCTTCATCTATAAATATGTTTCATTGTGATTGAGATTTTTTTTAGCAAGGAAAAATGTCTACAGGAAAATTAAACTTTCTCAATGTCCTATTAGATCAGGATGGACAAAACTGTCCGCTCAATTGATTCCATTATCATTAGAATATTGTGTAACTCAGCAATCATAGAGCAAGATAAATGTTAAATGGAAGTCTGCGGATTAAGATTTTCTCATATCAGTAGAGAAATTGTTAAACATAAGATGAGAAATTCCTCAAAAGCAAGTGAAATATTATTTTGTACCACTTGTTGAGAATTCTTCACAAAAGAGAAAATTTTAAAGTTCGAAGAATTTTTTTGAGGAAAATCATGTAAATTCGAATTGTACAAACGAATTATCTGCAGATATTTCATTACCTCTAAAGAAACGATGAAGTTGTTTTTTTTTTTTTTTTTTTTTTTTTTTTTTTTTTTTTTTTTTTTTAATAAACAACTCTCCATTTAGAATTAAGGAGGAGGGGCGGGGTTTCTTCTTGACTTTCCAATTTTGATAATTAAACTTGAATCAATTCACCTGCATTCGGGGAGTTTCAATTTTACGTTTTTTTTCCAAAAGTTAGATGGAGTAGTGAATAAAAGTGGCGAAATGATGTCAAATGAAGGCGGTAAAAATTTGAGGTGTCCAACTTGACCCTTCTCCCCCGCCTCCTTCATGTTTTGGTTTAAAATTAAAAAATTTAAATTAAAACTATTTTTAAAAATTTATATTTTTTTTATTTTTTTGGTAATAAGATGTCAAAGTACATCACATGAGACCAAAAAAGCAGTTTTCGAGATTTTTTGCATTTCAGGAGTTTCAAAATTGTGCTTAAAACCTTTTGGCTTTTTGGGTAAAAAAAAATACTTTCATTTATTAAGTCAACAAAAATGATGCGATTTCGTATTTCTACTTCATTAGCTTGAAAGAACACTTTTAAACAGGAAGCAAAATTTAGTCTCACGTGGTCTACTGTAACACGTTTATGTAAAAAAAAATTTTTTTTCTTATGTAAATTTTGAAATTTTAAACCAATAGTGGAAGGGGGGGAGGTAAAAAGGTCAAGTTGGAAATTTCAAATTTTTACCACGTACATTGGACGTAATATCGACACTTTTTGAAAAAAAAAAAAAAAACTTAAATTATAACACCCTGGGAGCGTACTAGGGTACATGACTAATTTCGACCTCCTAGCCCAATTTTGAGGAGAGTAATGCGAGGAAAAAAAACTCTAAAAATTAGAAAAATCGACTAAAAAACCACATATTTGGGGCTATGAAAGGGTGAAGTGGGACCGAAAAGTTGAAACTCCCAAAACGCACGTATAGAACCTCCACTAAATGTACACAGCTAATTTCAACTTCCTAGCTTAATTTGGAGGGGAGTTATGTGAGGAACGAACCCAAAAAACTCAAAAAAAAAAAGGAGTAAACTCGATCAAACAGCAACTTCTTTCGGGCTGTGAGGGGATGCAATGGAGCTAAAAAGTTGGAACCCCCAAAAAGCACATCTAGGGCCTCAACTGAATGTACATACCAAATTTCAACTTCCTAGCTGACTTTGATGGGAAGATAGGAAAGAAACCGCCTTTTTTCGGGGTCAAAAAACGGGAAATCCTCCCATATCTCCCCTTCTAGTTGACTTAGGAGGTTGATTTTTGGATATGTTATACATTTTCTAATTTTCTATCAATTGGCTTAAGAAGGAGCAAATTTTTGCGTTTTGGCCCCTCTGCACCCCCTCCCCCAAAATAAGGCAAAATTGAATTTTGACTCAAGGTCATCTCCACTCGTATATATCTAATCCGCTGTGTCAAACTGAGCCGATGGACCGAATTGGAGCGATTTTGATTGATATTGAGCGGAATTAATGATTTTAATGTTCGGAGAAAAATGGGGATAAATATCTGACATGGCTAAAAATCGTCTTAATGGTTTTCCAAGCCCCCGTTGGTCGACAGTCTGTAATAGCCTGACAATATAGCATAGAAAATCAGGCTAAAAATCCATCTTATACGATATTTCTCGGTCGTTTTGCACAAGCGTAATGCGAGTTATCTCATTTTATTCATTTCTACAAGTTGGAACCTGAAGGAAGTGTCCTTTTTGCATCGTTCCACATAATTTTGTGGCGTTTAAAAATTTCTAGACATCACAGCATCATTCGGAAAAAGGTTTAGACTCTCTTTTAGAAATTTCTGATTACACTACTAAAAGGGCAATGTTGACTGACAAATGCTCGATTATTAATATCTAATATTTCTTTAACGAGCAAACTCTACACTTAAAATTTTATCAAAAAAAAGCTAGGAAAAAAAATAAAAAGAAAACTTATTTAATTTTAGCGCTATTATTTAATGAAAAAGACGACCGAAAAAAACTCATTTAAAAGTAACTAAAAAAAGAAGAAGAAGAAAAAAAAAGAATTCATTTTAGGTAAAATTGAACCTAAAATTTAATTTTCCATTTCCTAATTAAATGCAAGAAAACGGTACATAAGCGACGTCACGATCAACGACGGTATGCTACAGCGAGCTGAGAACAGAGAGTGAGAGAGAGTAAAAATGGTCGTAAGTTGATATTAAAATAAAAAGAAAAAGCAAGAAAAAATTTATTTAAACGCAGCGAGGAAAATATGAAGTGTTCGCTTTCGACTCGAAAGAATGAAACTTACTTCGCACACACAAGAGTGAATTAATCCTTGACGGGGTATTCATTGAATAAAGCATTCGGCTCGCTATAAAAGCAGACTGGGCGAAGGGTTGTAATCGTGTTTACCGAGTTGACTCTCTGTGTATATATGCGCAAAAGCTAAATACCATACAACTGTGTCGAGATTGATGAAAAATATAGCTTGAAAGTGTGTATAAATGGTACGTAGCTTTAGCTCTATATGTACCGCTATATAGCGTACGCGTTACTCTATCATATGTATACTTAGCGATATGTACATATATAGCCTGACTAAGTATATAATACACCTACTGTAGCGTATATAAGGCGAATAATAATTTTACTTTCAACGACAAAAGTGTGTTAGAGACGTTACAGATTCTTTGAAATGTATTAACGTTTCAACCCATGCTGCACTACCATAATACGAGAGTACGTATAAGGTTAGTATACCGATGGTACCCGCATTTCGCAAATTTGTAATTTGCTCGCTGCTTCGGGGCCTTCAAAGCGATGATATTTACTGCGAGAAAAGTACGTTTATAGTTGTATATTTACGTTGGGCACACGTCGACGACGACGACTACCATCGAGTTGCCAGAAAATGGTCGCTATAAACGAGTTTATTCATCGTATACAATTTTCACCTTAATACAATGATGTAATAAGTTTAATCTTTTTTGGAAATGAAGGCAACATCGATCTGATGGTGACGTGAAATTTATTCGAAAGGCTTTCCCTTCTTATTCGTTTTTCGCTTTTTATCGTCTAACTAAGTATACGTAGATGAGGTAGGTTAAGTAGCGGTGCCTATACCTACCTACCTACCTGTTCGTAAACGTTATACACGAATTTTAGTGTAAGCGAAGTCGAGGTGTGCGAATAAGAAAGGTTTTTAAAAAAATTTGCATATTTTTTTCTTTCTTTTTTTTTTTTTTTTTTTTTTTTTTTTTTTTTTTT
>FIZR01004342.1:0-53889 GCA_900060175.1 Ferrisia virgata
AGGGGAATTTTTAACGTGCACGTTTTTTTCTTTTTTTTTTTTTTTTTTTTTTTTATTTCGTTACTCGCCAATTTCATCGTGCATTTTAGTTACACGTGGTATCTTTTGTTTTCTGCTGTACTTTTGGTATACTTCTATTTCTGGTGTTCGTATATGTGTGTTTTTGGCTCAATTTCGATCACGTCATTATGTACGTATAATGCATTTGTACGTAAAATGTAATTTTAACGAAAAAACGTAACACAGACGAACGTTACGATGTGATTTACGTACGTGAAAAAGTACCTACCTACGGTTATTAAATTATACGTAAGTACATTAGCCTATATGTACATATGTGTTATAACTTGTAGTAAATTGTAGAAATTTTTCATCTACAGATATGACGTTGGTATTATGTTTGCACTATTCCAATGACCTCTAAAAAGCAAAAGAGAGCCTTTTTTTTCCACCTCCTGCCATCCTTATGGTTTTTGGTTTGGCTTAATGTCTCCTTTGCCTAAATGTATTGCGCGCAATATGGAACGAGTAATTTATATTTTTTTTCATCATCGCATATGTTCATTTATCGTAATTGCTGGGCGCAAAAATTCATTCTATCGGAAACATGTGCTGTACGAGAGGGCAATTTAAGATCTTCGAAGGAGAGATAAATCTTGTGTAATATTCTAAAATTAAAACTTATATTGTATATATTCTCAAAGCTCGTAGACTACAATGTAACGATATTTTAATTGAAATGCAAGAGGCAATGTCTTGTTAACGAGTTTTTAAAAAAAATGTCATTGTCGTCTTGAACGAGATGGCGCATCTCGTTTCTCGACTAGTTAATATTTTTCATCGTATCGTAGTCAATGGATTAACTAACCTCTTCGAGCATTGAAATATTCGCCTAACGTTTTTATAATATCAATTAACTTCTTTATGTGAGCGTTTATTTAATGAGGGTGTGATTGTTTTGGAATGCTGCGCCGAACGATTAAAACGAAAATGAAGGATGCCAGTGAATGAGATTTCTCGTCTTCGGATCTCGTTCGATTTCTATTCGGGAAAAGTCATCAATTAACCACTTTCATTTGATCGAATCGTACCGATAAGTCTGCAGCGAACGGATTCAAAATTTTATTTGTTTCAAAAAAAAAGAAAAAAAGTCAACAATTGTCGACCTGATTTGAAGTGATTGATGGAGAATGCATCGTACGTCTTATAGTTATTCCTCAGTCTGGGTTATCATCGATGTCGTTCTCGTCAAATGGAAAATGCAATTCGACAGTTTTCATTAATTTGATTAATTACATAATTGACGAAGCAAACGAAATGGAAAGTGAACCAATTAAATATCCTGATCTATCTTTTTTGATTAATTTTTACGACAGTTTTATGAAAGATCCGTGTGATTTCTTTTGGCCTACTAGTGCCTCGATTCGTTATCATTTTCAGAAAACAACGTTTCTGCGAAATTTTTGCATCAGCAGAAGATAACTTTTAGCCTACGTCGAATACCAAAGATAAAACTAGCTCGAAGATGGTGTAGCCTAAGTATCGGCGAATATGTGCAAATGCAACCGCATATCTTATCTGATAAAAGGGATGTTGTAATTATGAGTCGGTTTACTTTTACTTTACTCGTTGTACTTTATATCTATGAATGAATTTTTGCCCACTGATGAATCTTTACTGCGTGTAAATTCGTTAGTCTGGATTTTAAAACCGAGTTCGATACCCCAAATTAGATCCAAAAAAAGGAGCTTAGAGCTTCGTTCTTTCTTTTTTAGATACCGTTTTTAAATATCATACGGTGTCTCAGCACTGTAGTGTTATCTGTACCGGATAAATGTTATCTCGGTTACTAACTTGGATATGACCTACCCATTCGATAAACATTGTATATGAGGCCACGAGAACATGTAACTACATTACACAGAATAAGTACACATCTATGTACCTAGCTAATACGTCATGAAAACGCCACACCGTATCGCAATTTGGCGCACTCTTTTGAGAAAATTATCCCAACATTGGAAGCCTTTGAAATTGACGCGTTATACAAACTTATTCTACACCAGTCGAGTATTGACCTTCCGGTTTATAGTGATTTTTTTTTTCTTCTAGCGTGTACGTGTTGGTACGATTGTAGATGAATTAATTACCCAAGTGCAATTTTGTACGATGCATATATTTGAATGTATAAAAAATTACATATGCATTTTCTTATACTTCGCTATTTAGTAAAATTTAATTAATACACACCAGGTGGCCTCGTATACCCTTAGTGTGTGTGTTTTTTTTTTGCTTCACTACCAACTCGACATATCATCGAATGGGTACCCCTTAACACGAGTAAATGATAAATAGGAAATGCAACTAGCATAAAAGTGGTAAAAAAAATTCACCTTTTGGAAATGCATCTAGTTAGTCTGCCCGCGAAATATCGAAAAGGGTTCGTATGTTTTATGCGTTTTGGTATGTTATTATTTTTTTTTCCAAGACCTAAAATTTCTAAAGCATCCCTGCAGAGTGGTTGAATTTTCGTCCAGTTGATTTATATTTATTAGCAGGTTTTCGCGAGTGAATTAGGCTAGTTTAGATGTGAGTGTGTTTTTTTTTTTTTGGATCATATTCAATCGTGTCTTTTATCTTTCGATCCGGCTTTTTGGGAATCTAGTCGTGGATCTAGCAGAGGGTGTGACTAATTAAATCGAGAGAATATGGTGTTTTCAATCCGACGTATTATATAAAGTGGTTATTTGTATAAAGAAGAGGGTATCAGACGGCTAAGGTGATGGTGGTTATTGATGTATGGTTATTCATTCGTAGGTTAGGTTCTCTAGGTACACGATTTACTGACTGTACTCGTGTTTATTTATGGAATTTCAATTCAAATAAGCATACTTGATCTAACCCTTTTTGCTAACGTTGTCTAATATTTTTACACAAAGTTTTATTTCTTTTCAATTTGTTGTACGTCGGAGGTGTCTGTCGTGTCGTGTCGTAGACATCTGGTCAACTTTTAGTGTATAGCCAGACGAATGAGAACAAGTTGTGCAGATCTAAAGCTAGGGAGGAGGTGTTGAGAAGCCTCCCCTGGTGAAATCGTTTCACCATATTGAATTGGAAAGTCGAAAGAATCTGTTCCACTCGTGTGGAGAATTTCACGATTTTTAAAATCCATCCTGAAAATTTGGTAGGCCTGTAATTGGATTAAAATTAAATTTCAATTAATTTTGGTCGTTAGTTTTAAAAAATTGAGTGATCACGTTACGAAAATTTACTAATTAAACGTTACCTGATTTGAATTTTTGGTTTTAAGAAGTACAAAAAATCTTGGACTTTTTTTAGTCTGATTTTCTATGTCATACTGTCCATGAAAACCAGTCTATTACAGTCTATTAAGCTTTGGCGGATGAGGGAGGGGGGTATAAAAAACCGTTTTGAGGTCCAAGAGGACCATTACGACTATTTTTGCACATTTCAAACATTTTTTTTTATTTTTCATTTTTTTTTCCAAAACTAAAAATTATTTGCTCGGCTTGATACCAACTAAAATCGATCAAATTTTGAAAATAAACTTCGATTGAAGGCGGATTTGATATTACGGAGTGGGGATGACCTCGGGTCAAAATTCAGTTTACCCAAATTTTGAGGAAGGGGTGTTGAGGGGCTAAAATTGCTAAAATTGTTCTTTTTTGAGCCAATCGACAGGCAATTCAAAGGTGGATAACAAATCCGAAAATCAGCCTCGTAGGTCGATTTGGAGGGGATATGAGGGTTTTACCCCTTTTTGACCTTGGAAAAGTGCTGTTTCTCCCCTATCTCTCCTCCAAATTGAGCTAGGCAGTTGAAATTTGGTATGTAGATTTGAAGAAGAGTCGCTGATGTGCCTTTTTGGGATTTCAACTTTCCAACCCGTTGCGCCATTCCTTAATGTCTAGAAATGTGTTGGGGGGGAGGGAGATTTTTATGTTTTGATTTTGTTTTTGGCCTAAATCCTTTCAAAATTGACCTAGAAAGTTGAAATTCATTAAGTAGATTTAGTATAGGTTCTAGATGTGCATTTTTGGGAGTTTCGCCTTTTCAACTTTATCCCCCCGCCCCCTCTACTTTTACCTCTGATGTAATAAAAATTCTCGGGCGAATGTGGCGCCTATCTAGAAATTTGATTGTGCTGTTAATGAGTAAATTTTGATAAAGTTACTTTAAATTGTTCTATTTTACGAAAACTTGCTGGTATCAAAAATAAGATCAGATAACGTATGACCGGTTTTGCATGTAATCACGCGAACTTATCATTGGCACCTTCAAATTTTTCTAAAAAAGATGAGGAAAATTTGAACGAAAATTGATTCACAGCTCCTTCGAATTTCAAGATGAACGCTTCCTTCACGTTAGAATTTTTTCTGCATTTGTGGCCACTTCTACCAATAGTGTTCGAATAACTCTTGTGCGAGTGTAAGTGGCAAAATCTTAAAATTGAAATTCAGTCATATGCCAAATTTGAAAACAGAGTGAACAGTGACAAAAATCGAAGAAATTATTCGTTTTTGAACCGATCGATACAAAATAGAAGTTTTAGCTATTAGAATACGAGATATGGCGCTCTTTGACTATGTAACAAGTAGGTTTACCATATCATTGCTACCTTCCCCACCACTCCCTCCTCCTGGTTGCCTAAAACTCCTTCAAAGTGAGGTGCAAAACTGAAATTTAACAAATGAATTGAGTAGGAGTCCTGCATATACATTTTAGAATCTTCAACTGTTCACTTCAGAAATCTTCCGTACCTTTTTTCACGTATCCTCAATATTTTACGAAAATAAGGGTGAAAAAACATAGCAAAGCAAAGATACTAGTTTACCTTTGAAAATAACAGCAGCAAATTTGGTCATATTTCTTACTTTTCGAATAAAAAAAAATATATATATCCAACTCAAATTCGAGGTGCTAATGATTTTAAAAGGGAGTTAAAATTTTAGTCATTACTTCTAATGAAAAGGCATTTACTTCGAACGTAGAAAAATTGACATTTTGAAACATTTATTCGATTTTCTTATTTTTAATTTATGTTTGTTTTTTTAATTATTTTTCACCGTTTAGTTCAGAATGGCAATTAGGTTATTACCAAGCACGATTTGTGGTAGATGGAGGGAACAATATCAACAAAATTCACTTTCAGGACATAGAAGACCATTAACGCTATTTTTGGCAATGCCAGATATTAATTTTTGTTTTTTATTTTATTTTATTTTATTTTTTCGTTAAAAACTAAAATCATTTTCTATGATTGATGCTAACAAAAATCGATCAAATTTAGGCAGTTGACTTAGATTGTTGGTGGCTTTAATATAGACGAGTGTGGATGACTTTGGGTCAAAGTTCAGTAACGATCAAATTTGCAGAAGGAGGTGGTGAGGAGCTAAAGTTAAAAAAATTGCACATTTTTAATCCAATGGATTGAGAATCAAAAGTTGCCCAACATATTCAAAAATCAACGTCCTAGGTCAATTGGGAGGAAAGATTTAGGGGGTTTCCCCTTTTGGACCACGAAAAAAAAACTGCTCTACTCATATCTCTTCTTCTAATTGAATAGGGGGTTAAAATTTCGCACGCACATTTATTAAATACCGTGGAAACTCCCTTCCCCCGCACCCCTCACATCCCCTGAAATGTAGTTTTTTGGGTAATTTTTTCTTATTTTCCAAGGTTGTAACACGTATATCTCTCCTCCAAATTGACTTAGAAGGTTGAACTTTGGTACGTCTAGATGTGCTTTTTGGGAGTTTCGACTTTTCAGTCCAATTGCACCTTCTCAACGCCCTGAAAATATAGCCGTATATCTCACCGTAGTAAAAAAATCTTGAATTTTCACCATCTCGAATGATAAAATTGAAAAAGCTGATAATTTAATCAAATTTCCCAAACAAAATAGATATCAGCTGATACCCCACTCGACCACATTAATTTCAAAATCTGCTATCGTAATTTGGAAAATTCGATACCCAAAGCGAACGAATCAGCGTTGAAAATCGACTTGATTTGTACATTGGTGGTATTTCGGTCAAAATGCATCGAACTACCATCTGTCGGCTAATAACCAGTCCGATGACCGGAAGTGGACACCAATGACCCGTTTAGCGTTTTGAAATTCGATCCGTGCGAATGTCGGTGGCGCTTGATGATCCGCTATTTGGTACACCAAGGGAAGTGAAATTCTTCGGAAACCTTTCAAAAGAGAGCTATAAGTAGTGTTATTTTTGCTTCTATTTCATCGTCGCGTCGGGTCGCCGGTCGTAAATTTCTCTCAGCAAGACCTGCGATATGTCCGCCTTGAAAATATCAATCACCCAGAAACGCATTTCCTTTTTCAACTTGGTGCTGGCTACGGTATGCAGCATGTAGCTATTTGCAAGATTAGTGCATCGTTGTGTGTAGAACGTTTAGAATCTGACAAACGGAGGCGTCACAGGGTCGTCGTAGTCGGTGTTGTGATAAGAGAGAAAGAGTGATCCGGAGGGAAGAATTTCCAAGAAGGTATCAGGTGTATGCGTATGGTGCGGCGTACACCCTGAGTAAATACTATGTAGAGGATAGATGAAGAAATTCAGCCTTTTGGGTGGTTCAAGAGCTGTAGAATAAGAGGAGTGAAGGGCTGTAGGATATATTGCGATTCGAAGATTCGACCAGCGCAGCGTGCTTTAAACGAGATGATTTGTCGGTACGTCGTCGTCATCGTCTTCGGTTTGTTAGTGTTGTTTTTATTATTAAAGTATGCGCCAGGCTTGCAATGTTATTGGTGATTGTGTGCTTGTGTGCGTGCGTATGAATATCGTCGAATGCTGGTGAGAAATCAAGATCCCTTTTCGGTAGTGTTTAATGGGCATTAGTTCCAAGAATTATTCCACCCTTAATACGTTTTCAATGGAGATTTCTCTTCGCTTCCACCTCCACCCCGCGTATTACTAGTGGAAAATAATGCCTCCCTCGTACCTACCTACCTACCTTTGGTTGGAATGATTCTGTCTTTTTTTTTCGCTCTCTCCCTCTCTCTCTCTCTCTCTCTCTCCTTTCTTAAGTACCATGTAGCTATCTTGTTTAGGTATCGTTTACACTGATGGAATGCTCACGGTGTATATTTTCAATACCTGATGTCTGCCTTTAAACCACCCACTCCCGTCCCACCACCGTTACTAACGGGATCTTCTTCATATTCTTCAGCATACCTATCGGATTGGATTCGGACTTTGAAGATTCGGTAGACGAAATTATTATATTATGAGTTCAGAATCTCGCGCACCGATGATTCTGCATTGCTTGTTACGCTACGACCATCTCGTGTAAGAGGACCTACGTACACTTTGGTCTATACGCCAGATTTGGGATTCTTTTTGGGTGGTAAATAATGAACGCGGAGCGCCGCAGCGTGTTATATGCGAGGAGTGTCGCGGCGCGGCAGTATTATCGGCCAACCTGTCTGTGCGACTTTTTAAAGAAAACTAGTCGGCGGTGGTTCGCTTTTTAAGAACGCCGTATATGCGTATATGTTATGTATGGTATAATATACTCTAGGTATATTATGTGTGCTGCGGTTCAGTCAAGGCTACCACTAATTTTCCTACCTGACATATCCAATTTATCACTAACCATATCTGCTGGTTTCTCTCTCTCTCTCTCTCTCTCTCTCTCTCTCTCTCTCTCGCTCGCTCGCTCGCTCTTTGATATATTTAAATGTAGATGTACGTTGGTTGTACCTCAAGAGTAGGCCGCCTAGTGGCATTATTGTTGTTTTTGAGCGGTGTTGCTTAAATCATTTTGGATGAAATGGATGAAAAACAATTCCTACAATTGTCAATGGTAACAGCCATCGAGCCTTTGCACTGACTCCTGGAATCGATATTGAATATTGATCACGCTCAAGTGTACCAAATACCTATCGCCAATCGACATTGAATATGCATGTGTAGTAGGAGATACCCTAAGAAGGGAACGGTCAGTAGTGTTCATTGCCAATTTGCACAAATGGTTGCCCATCATGTGGTACTCCAGGCGCATACGCACCGTTGAAAAAATGATACAGAAACTATTATTTTATATTACTTTAAAAGATAATTCAAGAGCTGGGTAAAGACCGATGAAATGAGTAAAAATGGTCTTATGAACAAGTTGCTTGACTCAAAATTTGAAGGGGCAGTGATTTAAAAAATCCGAAATTCGTAGAAATATTTTTTGTGATGGAGAATTCTTGTGTTTCAATTTTTTTATTTTTCAATGGTTTTACTCAATTGTCTAATTTTTGTTATTTTTCGATTTTTTTAATTTTTTAGTTTTTTTATTTCTTTATTTTTTAATTTTTTAATTAGACATTCACTTCAACATTTTAACAGTGAGTGCCAAAGTTATCGTTTTTTTTTTAATTTTATAATTTTTGTTATTTTTATTTTTTTTTTATTTTTATTTTTTTTATTTTCTTTTTGTTTTTATTTTTTTTATTTCTTTTTATTTTTAATTATTTAATTTCTTTATTTTGATATTTTTTTAAATTAGACATCCAAGTTAACATTTTAACATTAAGTGCATTCAAAAGTCATCAATTTTTTTTAATTTTTCAAATTTTTCTATTTTTTTACTTTTATTTTTTTACCTTTATTCAGTTTAGACGTTTTAACATTAAGTGCAAAAATCATTCATAATCAATTCATCCTTCATCGCGACAAAAAATCAAAAAAAACATACTTTTAAAAAATTACCCTTGAACCAAAGACTATTTCTGTTCACCTTGAAGAGCTTTGCCAAAATCCTTAATCACAAAAAATATTTTTACAAATTTTTGATTTTCTTGAATCATTGCCCCTTCAAATTTTGAGTTAGGCAACTTACTCGTATGCCCATTTTTATTCAATTCATCGTAACAAATAAAAAATTGTGTTTCTGGGACTGTGAGGAGGTGCAATGGAGCTGAAAAGTCGAGGCCCCAAAATGCACATGTATTGAGTCCTTGCTAAATGTACATACCAAATTTCAACTTCTTAGCTCATATTGGTGGGGAAATAGAGGAGAAACATCCCTGTTTCGAGGTCAAAAAGGGAAAACCCCATAAAACCCCCATATTATTTAGTGCTTAAACGTAAAGAGAGTAAAACAAATAATTTAGTCCGTCCATTGAAGCTTCGAAATTGGTAAGTAAGCAAAATACACTTTTGAAGATTCTCTTTTGTTTTCTTTTGTCTTTCTTCTTTCGCGGTTCGACGACAATCTTAGTTACATTCTGTAGTTAGATCTTCCTATTCTAACTGGTCTTTATTTTTCACTCGTCGTTAGGTCTGGAGCTGAATTAAGAAAATCATGTGATCTACGTAATTATTTCTGTTTTTTATATTGTAATTTCACAATAAACAATATCTAAATTCGTAGGTGCCTTTCTTTATTTAGATAGGTCCTGCTTTTGTTTATTATTCTTGTCGGAATTAGGAGCCTACTTCCTTTTCTTTGAATTTTCCGACAAAATTGGTGAACTGAATGCTAATAATTTTTTAAAATATGAAATAATGAAATTGAAAAACCATGCTATTCGGACGTTTTGGCCTAAGGTAGATGAGAGGGGAGTAACAGCAAAATTTGCTTTTAAAGGTGCTACAAGATCATTGAAATCATTCTTGGCCATGCCATATATTTGTTGTAATCAATGATGACCAAAATTGTTCAAATTTAGGTAGTAGGCTTAGATTGGCACCGGATTTGATATATATGGGTGGGGATAACGTAGGGTCAAAATTCCGTGACACGCAACCTTGGGGTAGGGGAGCCGAGGGACTAAAGTTGCAAAAATTTTTCGTTTTAAAACCAGTCGATAGAGAATTAGAAATTGTACTATATTAATTCGAAAATCTACATCAGTTGTGGGTGGGGGGTGGGGAGGAGATGAGGGAATTGCCCTTTTTTGATCTTGAAAAAAATCAGTTCTACGCGTATCTCCCTTCTAAATTAAGTTGGCGGATTGAAATTTGACACGTACATTTAGCAGAGGTCTTTGATGTGTGTTTTTAGAGATTTAGACCCTCACACACCCAAAATAGTAGTCTCATTTTTCGAGTTCGTTCCAAGCGTATCATTCATCCGTATTGAGCTGGAAGAGTTTAAATTCTGTTTGTGGATTTATTAGCGGCCCTGGACGTGTCTTTTGGGGGTTTCTTCTTTTCAGCCCCATCCCACTCCGTCATAGCCCTAAAAATATAATTTTTTAAACAGTTTTTCTGATTTGTCAAATTAGTCCTTCCCATACCTCATTTCCAAATTATGATAAGAGGTTGAAATTTGATATGCAGATTCAGTAGGGGGTCCTTGATGTGTTTTGGGTGGGGCGGGAGAGGGGGGGTCACCATTTTTTTCAATTCCACAAATGGAACGATTCGCTGATTTGCTTTAATTTACGAAAATCAAGTCTGAAAAGGTGTCGTATTACGATGTTTCTTCTTTCTTTTTTCATCTTTAGTCGTATTAGTTAAAGTTTTCATTTAGCTCCAGTCCTGTCCAAAAAGGAACGATATGATCTCTTAGAAGAGGAAATATACGACACGAGTATAAGTACCCAGACATACCTCTTATCTACCTAAGCCTATGCTAACAACTCGTCGAGCGATGGTACAATGTTCACAACAAAACCGTTGTTGGTGTCCATTGAAGAACAATTCACAAAGCGCCAATTTTTTCTCGTCACGATGATCTCTCTCGGGCTCGAGAGCTGTACCCATTGTTATCCTGATCTAATGGTCGTCGCAATAAAATACGTTGCTGCAGAATCTTCGCAGTATGGAGGTTTTTTAAACGCGTTTTAGCATTCTTGCTAGTACGTTTTAGGTGTTTTTTTTTTTTGCTTCATTCTTCATTCTTTGCTCCTCCTTCGTCGTCGTCGTCTCTGTTTCTTGTGTGTAAAATGAATGTGGCGTAAGCGTGACCGGCGCCGGTGGCAGTGGCGGGACCTTGTGAAATTTTGCGTTGTTTTTCTCTCTCTCTGTTATGTTCGAGAGAATTAAATTAAATTTAATATAAGAAAGAGATTTCGTTTACGTTTTGATGATATATATATATATGTGTATTTATTATATGTATTGAAGAGAGGCTAACAATCGCTAAATTCTCGTCACACGCCATTAACTACTTAATAACACCCAATTAAAGTATTTTTCATTAATGAATTTTTTCCGTCCTAGCGATGACCCTAGGCCCCTTAGAAGTGTTACCATGTACTCGTATAGTACGAGTGTGTTTAAATTACTTTTTAAGGCGGTAGCAAAGTACGTAGATGTACATGTAGAAGTACATACGATTTGAGCCTTTCGTTTGTGTTGCTTTTTTTTTTTTTTTGTAGGCCAGAATTCGAAGTTCAAATTTTATCGAAGGTTTTTTTTTTACTCTGTTGTGGAGGTTTTTGCAATCGATTGTGCGATTGTGAATGTTTTCTTTGTTGATTTGTGAAGGGTTGAAGGTTGGAATGTTGAAGGATATTTATTAAGTAATGATGTTGGCTTCTGCAAAGTGAAGAAAATTTAAGAAAGATATTTATAATCGAAATTTTGGAAGAGTTCGAGTTGCAATGAGTGGGAGAGGAAAGGAGAGTGGAGGGTTGTATGAGGTTAGCCTATTTTACTGGTCTGATTTAAGTAGGAGTGAAAGGTGCAGAATTTGATGGAAATCCTCAACTGAAATGATGTAACATTGAATTTTTCTAAAAATGCAGTCAAGTTAAAATTGCTTCGAAAAAAATTTTTTATTGCTATTTTTAATTGTTTAATTTTCAAAAATACTAATCAAAAGCAAATAAGACTATTCAATGAAGAAAATGGAATAACTTAGATTTTAGCTTTCCCTCCCATCGAGAATATGCTGATGATTAAAGGTTTCCAAATGGAGGGATTTTGACATGGATTTGTCCGGGGAGGGGGGGGGTCATTTTTTTGAAAAGTGTAACATTTTTGGTATGATGTTTTTGATTTTTAAACTTTATGTTAAAGTGTTAACGTGGATATGTCTTAAATGTGGAAAGTCTTATATTGAAAATTGATGGAGCAATCCACTTTACCCCTCTTGTTCTGATCAACTAAAGAAGTGTAGTTAATTTATAAATTACATATCACCTTTTTTTTTCAATTTATTGAAAATTCACATTGAATACATTTTCTTTTTTAATTTTTACAGGTTTGCGACGAATTGCACTGCGAAGATCAAGTGTTCCCGTTAGCTGTAAATTTATTCGATAGATTCCTATGCACTTGCGATACACCAAAGAAATTCCTACAATTAGTAGCCGCCGATTGTATATTGATGGCGTCGAAAATTAGACAAGCTGTTATCGTATCCATCGATACGTTATGTTATTTTACTAATTACAGCGTAACCCCTTGCCAAATGAGGGTAAGTTTTGCACTGTTTTCAACCCTTATCTTAAGTTATGTTATCAAAATAAGTATACGGTTAGTAGTTATAGTGTATGTGGTGCAACAGCAGGTTATTTTAGTACGTGCACCAAACCGATGATTAATCGTAATTTTTTCTCAAAGATAAACTCCAACCCGTTTATTAGATTTTTTTCAAACGGCTTTAGTCTGGGTTGTATCAGAGAGGTGTGGTGAAGCTAAGGGAAGGTCGATTGGAATTCTCAATTCGACAGCCAATTCGATTATATTTTTAAATCACTTAATTTTGATTCGATTCTGGAAAAATGAAGTTAAGTTTTGAAGAAATGTATTGGTTTGACATTAGGCACTGTAATTATTGGAATGGAAAAATCTCTTTTCACCACAAGATGGCTGAAAAAATCAAAATACTAGTAACGGGACTAGAAAAAGAGTCAAGTTTTTAAATTTTAGCCTAGCTCTCTCCCTTCTATCCGTATTCATTTAATTCAAAATTCGTTTTTTAAGCATTGATATAGTTGGTCGAAAAGGTATGCAAAGATGTAGTTGAACTTTTTTCGATTTTTCAATCTGTTGTGTTCCCAAAATCAAAAATTAAGGGAATACTGGAAGAATCATGTATTCGACTAAGATTTTTCCAGTTTTCTAATGAAAAACTGTTGGGTGGAGGAGAAACTTGTTCATTCGATGCAGTAACATAAGTAAAAATTTAGCAAAGTGGAACATATTTTTAGAGCATCGAAAAAAAAGGCAAATTTTTATAGAGCGAAATTAAGTTTTAAACTTATGAAAATTCAATTTGGGAAATTTTCAAAAAAAAATTATCGCCTTGCAGCAATTTTTTTGGTAATTGTTTGCATTTATGGTATCGAAGTAAGAGCGATGCGTTTTCTTAGAAAGTGGGGGCGAGGAAGAGGGAAGGAAGAGGTTTATTTTATAGTGAATGGTGGAAACTCGAAAAGGTACTTCTGAGACCCACTATTAAATATACATATCAAATTTCAACTACCCCTTCCTCCTCCCACCCCCCGGCAATTTGGAGGGGAAATATATATGGGACAAACATGAAAAACGACAGTAAAAAAATACTAATCAAGTTACTTCTTCGGGGCCGCGAGGAAGTGCAAGGGGACAAAAAAGTGGAAACTACTAGAAAATATGTATTACACGATACATACTAAATTTACCTAGCAAATTTTAACCCTGCGGAGGGAGGAAGGGGTTGTTATGCGGGGAACTGACTTTTGAGAACCCCCGCCCCTCATACTACCTCTCCTGATTGACGTTGGAGATTGATTTTTGGATATGCTGTACCGTTTTTGATTCTCTTATCAATTTACTTGCTAACAAACAATTTTTGGCATTCAGGCCCCCGCCCCCCTTCTTCCCATAATTTTGGGCCTGACGCAATTTTCACCTAAGGTCATCTTCTTTCAAAACAGTATTTTACCGTAGGTCGATAGTCAGTACTAGTCAGATTTCCAATGAAAATTATAAAGCGTAGAATATCAAGCTACTAATGGGACATTCTGATCGGAGGAGGCAGTATTTATTGGAGGTTCCCTTGGTAATGCTTTTCTTTTCAATGGAATGTTACAACTACGTAATTATTTACTGATAATTACTTGGTAATTTACTGGTAAATACTTGATAATTTATGGGTATATGGGTGATTATTTAATGGTGATTACTTGGTAATTGTTTGGTAATTTACTGGTAAATACTCGGTAATTTAGTGGTAAATTCTAGGTAATTTACTGGTAAATATTAGGTAATTTACTGATAAATATTAGGTAATTTGCTGGTAAATATTTGGTAATTTACTAGTAAATAAGTAATTTGCTGGTAAATACTAGGTAATTTATTGGTAATTACCCGATAATTTACCGGTAATAATTCGGTAATTTACTGGTAATTACTCGATAATTTAGTGGCACTTACTTTTTAACGATTATGCAGTCCAATTGTATTACACAGAAATAGTCCACCCAATGTATTAAAGAGCATACCATATGCCATTGATGGTTCAGAAATCAGACAAACGGGGTTTTCAAAATTGCAGTAATGTTGTACGAAATTTCCTGAAATTCGTAATTTTTTTTCTTAAAAATCTTTTGAAATTCATAGCAAAAACTACGAAGTTTTTTGGGACATGTTAAAAATAACCAAATTTAAGGATAAATTCGTAGATCTGGCACCCTCAATCTGGACTGTGGACTGCAGACTGTGTTGGGTAATATTTGAAGTAGGTTTATAGAAGTATATTTCTTGTATAATAATTCCATCCTCCCCTCCCCTTCCGTTGCATTAAGCTTTTGTTCGCTTTTCGATATTTTTGATAATTTTTTCCAAATCGATATGACTTCTGGAACAAATCCAAATATGTAAATGTGGAAAGGTGAAATTTCAAATATTTTATATTGTCATTTATTAGGTATTCCATATATATATACATGAGCTTTGAATATTTTAACCGTTCTATTCACCCTTACCATTTTCGATTCACTCGATAGATAGTAGGTAGGTAATTTCCGATTTATTTTCTTCTCTTCGATAGATAAATTTTATCTTGTACGATCCTGTTTCTCGCGTCCTCTTTTGTCCGTACTTACTAACGTACGTACGTTACGTTTGTACGTATATATATTTATTATATACATATATATATGATGTCTTTAATTCGAATTAGTCTTCGATGGCGAGAGTACATCAACATGGGCGGTTTCGTTTGATTAGCGACCCTGACGATGGAATTTCGTCAATAAAACTGGTTCACAAGAGCATCAGCAGTGCGCGGGCTAAAGTATTTTCACGTTTTATAGTTCGGCTATACACACACATATCAGAGATAGAAAGAGAAAGAGAAGTGTCGTGCTGGTTGATGGAACATTATATACGTATATGTGTACTGACAACCACTAGCACACTGGTAAACGCAGATACCTTATAGAATGAGAAGCTAAATCTGAACATATCTAAACACCCGATAGGGAGGGGTAGTTTTACCAAGAAATCTGTAGTGTATATTTATATGCGATAAAATTGAGCTAGATGCTTGTGTTTGTACGTAGTAGGTACTACACTGTACACTACACGTACTGCATAGAGCGGATAATATATTATCGACATGTACTACCGATCCACCTCTCTTCGTCACGTTTACCTCCTCATCTACCTGAAATACATAGACAAAAATTGTTAACGAGCTAGAGATGAAAATGTATCGGAAAAAGATAAGAAAGAAAGAGCGAGAGGGAGTGAGATGGCAGGCTTCTATGTAAAGCAAAGCAAACGTTGTTGACAAACGATACCTCCTTTTCGAGACTCGTGAACGTGTTGTTTTTCTTTCCCCCTGATATTTTTTTTATTATTATTATTATTTTTGTTTTTTTTTTACGACGATGGATGATGGGACAAGATGACCGTAAGCTATCGGGTGGTTAATTACAAGGAGGTCGCGCGCGATATATATGACGGGCGTATTCATTATCGCCTATTTAAATAGGCTGGTAGAATGCGGTCGGTGTAGAAGGCGCGATTCACCATTTATGTGTGCACCTAAGCACTTACCTGTTGTACCCTCTATCTGTATGCCTCGTCGTCGTGAGAAATCAGCGCCGAGCGCCGTTGCCTCTGGCGGGCATTTCAATCAATAAGAAGAAGAACCGGGGGGGGGAAGGAATTTGGAGAAAAAAGGCGCGATACGAACAATACACCTGTATAATATGGAGTACTACTCTCTACGATGTGGATTATGGTATGGCATGGCCACCGGAACTGTACGAAATAGAGATCTTTTTGGTCAGTGTCAGTACCTTCTTCAAGCACTGGATTAGATATTTCATCGAGGACGACATCTTTTATCATCAGTCCAACGAGCACATACAACAAACGAAATTGGTATTGGCAAAAAAAAAAAAAAAAAAAAAAAATTGGTTTTGGCAAAAAAAAAAAAAAAAAAAATAGTCGAACAAGAAGAAATAGCAAAATGAAAGACAGTCTCGAGGTACACTACACATATACGCCGAATACATAATACGTTCGGCTTGGCATAGTCTGGCGGCCTCAAAGTACGCACTTTTGTAGAATAAGATAAGGGTCCATTAAAGAATCGGAGACCCGCGTTTTTGGACGAATAGAAGCGAACGGGGTGTGCCAGACTGCTCTTAGCTGACGGCGAACAATTCTCACATTCACTATAATAATCTGGTTTTCGTGAATGAAGTGCGATCATTTCTCTCTTTCTAACGTCGTCTCTCCTTGGAACAAGTGAGCCGATGATGAAGAGAACGCGAAAGGGCGAACGAAGGCGGGTCCGGCCCTGCTTTTTATTTTAGTTAATAAATCTATCATGTGTACCACACACACACACACATACACCGTAAGAATATATACTTATAGATGAAAGATATTGTGATGTTGATGAAGCAAGGGGTAAACAAAACCGAGCATGAAAAAAAAATACCTCGAAGAATGGAGAAAAAGAAAGCGCGCCGGGTAACATATGTGAAAAGTTATACGATATATAAGAATAATATGTGTTTCTCTGTGCTGTAACTTTTTAATAGTATAAAGGCAACACTTTCGTTGTTATAAATGGTCAGGGGAGATGGCACAACCAGCGAAGGAACCGTAGTAAAGATATGATAGAAGCAATAAGATGAAGAGGAAGAAGAAAAAAATCTATATAGGTATTCGAAAGGGCGCCTTCTTCTTCGCATATAACAAACCGGCAAATAATAAAGGAATTCCTAGCTTAATGGATGTGTTCAGGGGTCGCTAAATGAAGTATATATAAAAAAAATAAATAAATACTGCCCGAAGTCCAGGGTTGTAAATTGTTGGTAGGTAGAGGAGCAAACTGTTTCTTCTCTCACGAATATAAAATGATGACCATTGTGGCGAGGTTGGAGTGTTGTTTTTTTGTCGTCCCTTTTCTCGCTCTCTCTCTCTGTTGCTCTTTTGCTCTTCATAACGATGAAGTGGTTGGTGTACGTATGTGTTCTTCTGGGTTGTTTTGTCAACTGATTTATGGCGAGATGAATGGAAACATGTGATCGTCTCTGAGGGTATGTGTTAGCTCGCCCGCGCCAAGCCGCCGGTGATGTGCTGAATGTGAATGAAAGTACCGCAATCCGGGGTTCTTTTAGAATTTTTTCAACCTGCTAGAAAATGGTACCGTTGTTGTTGTCGTCGTCGTCGTCGTCGTCGTCGTCGTCGTCGTCGAGATCTTCATTCAAAATAACGAACAAGTGTTTAGTTGGTGTATTTTTTTTCTCTCTCTCTCTGATGCTTGATCGAGATGAATTTTCAGCCCATGAGAGGGTATCGCCTTGAGTGCTGGTCGGTCTCGTTTGTAGGTATGCGCTGGTTCCATTTGTCGTTTAAATGGTGCCTTTTTATATGCCAAGAGAAAGTGGTGTGATTGAGGTGGAAAAAATTTTTTAGGTACCAATGATGTAAAAGAATACTTAAGAGGGTTTTTCTTTTGATTTGTGTAGGTTTGTGTTGCAGTTTTAAAAAGTAACATCAGGATGGTTGTTTTTGTTTTTTCTTTGGTATCGTTCTTTTTTTTGTTTGTGTGAAATTTGACTTGAGCTTTGGTTGGAATTGACTAAGAAGATTTATTTGTGATTTTTTTCCATTTAGTTGATGATTAATGTTGATAAGTTTATTTTCCAAGTATAGCAATAGGAAACTGAAACTTGAAGGTTTGCTTGATTTATTGTTTTTTTTTTTTTTACCTAGAAGACCGTTTATTATTATTTTTTTTGCAACTCATAAAGAAAAGAGTAAACGAAGTGGACGAAAATTGAATTTTTTACCTGTTTGAGGGGGGGAGGGGTATCGATTTCACTCTTTTATTTTTCGAAAATCGCTGCACAAATTTTATTACTTTTGAATCTTTTGATTGGCAGTAAAATAGAAAAATCCAGTGTTCTGACGTTGAAAGATTAAATAATCGCTGAAGAATGAAAATGTCGTATTTGTGTGAATTTGCAATCGATGAACAATTTTTTAGTCCGATTTTCCATGTTTAAAGCTGTCTATTATGGTCTGTTGGGGCTCTCTATCGATCTGAGGGGAAATTTTTAATTCATATATTTTTTCTCTGACTGAAAAAATGTATTACTCGACGTTGTGCTCACCAGAATCGGTGAAATTGTAGCAATAGAATATTCTAGATGACCTCGAATCGTAAATTCGTAAATTGGTTTGACACCAACGAAAATCGACGTTTTTGAGCCAGTTGGCAAGAAATTGAAAGTGGTGTAACACATCGAAAAATCTAATCAGCTCTGTAGACAGACGATTAAGAGACTTAACTACATGAACAGCGCCCCCACCCCTCCTCCCATCGACTCAGAAAACAAAAATTTAGTAAATAGTTGTGTTAGATAGGTTTGTTGTCGAAAATTTAAAGGGAGTAGTGAAAAAAAGTGTTGAATGGCGTTAAATAAATGTTTTGAAAATTTTGACATCTTTCATCCCTCCCCTCTCCCTTCCCTCTTCTTAAATTGCATTAAAATTTCAAAATTCTGAAAGATTTTAAAAATTATATATTTTAAATTTTTTCAAGAACAGTACGAAATCTCATAATTTTTGATCATATGAATGAAAGTTTTTTTTTTGCTTTTTCATTTCCAAAAAATTCGAAATATACGATTCTTCTCTTTATTTAACTTGATTTTAGAACCTTGTCGAAACAACTTTTTTTGGTCTCATGTGGTGTACTATGACAGGCTGATACCATTTTTTTATTTATTTTTATGATGATTTTGACATTTTAAACCAATGCTCCGGGGGTGGGGGAGGGGAGTAAAGTTGAAGACGTCAAATTTTTACCACTTTCACGTTACTTTATTTAGCAACTTTTTCTCACTAGCTCCTCCAGCTATCGAAAAAAAAAACCCTAAAATTGAACATCCTTGATGTTTAAATTTCCATCCCTTCCCATCCCGCTACAACCCGTAAAAATTGAAATGATAATTTCTCCAGTACCCTCCGCCTATTGCCATTTAAAATATTCTTACAGTTGAACGAATACATTTTTTAAAAATTACAATAACAAGTTTTTCAAAAAATTATGCTACGATTATTGGCAACATCAAATGCATCTTGGTATCTGAATTATGAATTTTACTCGTCGAGTGGAAAAAAAAACAGTTGGCGAAAGAAAAAAATCAGCGTTGAATTTTTAGATCTTAGATTTGGAAAGAGGTGAAAATTAAAGTGGAAAATTCAAGTTGAGGAAATAATCGAGATTTTTTATTCAAAAAATTGGTTGCATTCCCTGCTTCAAGATGAAAGTACCACAAAATTTAATAGCAATTAATTTCTTAGTTCTTTCATCTGGGCTCGCAGAAAGAGGTTCATTATCGAGTTCATTTAAAAAATTTTTTTTTTCTGTCGAAGACTAAAGCCATTTATTCAGTTCGTTACTGATCAATATCGCTTAAATTCAGCTACCTGACTTAGATCAGTCTGATATTGTAAAAATATGAGCGATAATAACCTGGAGTTGAAATTTGATCGTGTTCAAATTTGGGACCAAGGGGAGGGGTTAAATTTGTAAAAATTGCTCCTTTTTTAGATTAGCTGATAAAAAGTTGAAAGTTGTATCATATTTTCAAAAATTAGCCTTCCTCGTTAATTTTAAAATAAGACACGGCGGAGGGGAGGGGGGTGTTCCGCATTTTTGACCTTGAAAAAAATTCGCTTCCTCGCATCCCTGCTCAGTAATTTTTGGTATAGGAGAATTGTATAATTATTGACGAAAATTTTCTACCCATGTGACATTCTAAAATGAATATCAATCATTGCAGCTCCCCTCCCACCCCTCCCCATCTCATTTGGTATGTACATTGGAAGGAGAAAAACTCTACAAATGTAAACGTTGGAAAATTCTCTGCCTCCCAATTATTACTTTTTTTCAATCCGCCATTCTTCTTCATATTTTAAGATTGAAAATTTTTCTTCCAAAAGCGTAACAAAAAAATATACGTCAAATTGACAATTTTTTAGTCATCCAAGGTACGAAAGTAAGCTCATCTTTTACAATTTCTTTACCGAATAGAAAGAAGATCTTGTAATCTGTAAATATAACTGGATAGAATTTATTTTTTGGATAATTTTCAATTATCGTTCCCCATTGCCAGCTCACTTATCCATTACTACCCGCAAAATAGATACGAACAGCATGAGACATCCAACGATGGCATGTGAAAACGAAAAGATTCGGTAATTAAATATATATATATATATAATGCATATTAACGGAATTCTACGAATAGGGCAGAAAAATATATCATTGGACGCGCCGAAAAAGGCCCAAGGCATCGTACATTAAGGTACCTGCATCTTACATGTATTTTGGCCCAGAGAAGTTCATTCGCTTTGAAAATAAAATGCTCGTCTATATACGAACATGATCTTATATATAGCAGATATTCTTTCCCAAGACGCGCCCTTTTTTTTCTATTCGCACACAACGCCACATATACATACGTATACTAGAAACCCGTTGTCGAAAAGAAATAAGAATAAGAGATACCTACATATAAATACTTATTTAAGTCCATATATATATATATATGTATACGTAGAGAGACGTAGGTACTTACTTACTATGTATGTGTATTTGTGCAAATGAAAGAGAGAAAAAAAAATTCCTTCACAACCCGCAGCACCATTGAGAGAGAAGACTTTGGCGATTGCACGTACTTAATACGTACATAAAAGAACGACTCAATTGAAAAATTGATAATTTGCCAAATCAACTTTGTCAGCGTGTAATGCCATTATCATAGCTTGTATTAAATATCTTACATAATTCCGTCTTATATCTATGTCTATGCGTGTGTGTGTGTGTGTGTGTATTTTACTCTATAATAATATATAAGCGAGGTATATGGGAAGGGATCAGGGCAGAGCAGCGAGCAAACAGACGTGGAAAAAATATTGTTATTGCTTATAATATGTAATTTGCCGATCGCACGGGCTAGGGCGGTGGTCGCGAAGGATCTTATAGAAAAAATATGTAGTCGATAGTCATAGTCATCTTGGGCAGAGGAGAATTTGACGAATAAAAAATGCAAAGTGAAAAAAAAAAATAACCATAGCATCGTCGTCGTCGTCGTCGTACTCTTTTCTCTCATCTATGCGATGTCAACCGGTCTTAAGAGCTAATTGAGTGTGTTAAACATCGAATCCGGTGCTGCGATGGTCGTTTACTTTTTTTTTTTTTTTTCGTATAATCATCAACTCCATTCTTTCCTCGTTCCTTGTAATCATAGCGTATAGTAATGCTGGTCCATACACACCGAAGATACAACCAGGATCAACATCTCTTATAGGGTAAAGAAGAAAAAAAAAAACACTAGCGAATGCGTATGTGTATTTTAATTATCGTGGGAACAACGTTGTTGATGGTGTATGACTCTTGAGGATAGTCTTGGTGTCTGGTCAGTGTGTTTGTTGCTTGCTGTTGCCGATCTGTCTACCTATATCAACGTTGCCATGTTATCATTTGCATAAGACGATCGTCTACCTCCTCTCTTTGCTCTTTTTTTTTTCGATTGTTTATAGAGCTATGAAAATGTATGATATAAATATACCTCTATCGGATCGTGATGATGTTACGGCGGTTGATTTTGCGTGTGTGTTTGTCTATAGATATCCGTGTGAGAAAACTCGCGACATACGGTGTGTATTTTTTTTTCACGTTTCACCTACTTTTCCTATGCATTTTTTTTTTTCTTTTCTGTTTTCATCATTATTTACCTCTATGACCATCATGGGTGGATGATTTTGCACCCTGGTACGTCTTATTGATACTAGGCGAGAAAAGGTCCAAAAAAGTATCGGGTATTTCGCATGGTGTGGAATTTTTTTTTTTTCTCGTATTTTTCTATATAATATGGTGTAAGAGAGGAGGCCAGAGGGTGGTATTGGAACGTTGGTATAATTAACGACTATGTGTACGGTCTATGACTTCCTGGCTGCAATAAAGGCAGACTTTCTATTATACGAGCCAAAGGTGCGTAAACAATTGGTCTTTGGATAGGATATATACGAGCGCAGATGAAAGATCAATTTCATCCCTTCGTACACCTTTCACCTTATCTCGAGACTACTTATAAAATGTATGTATCGGTAACACGATGTGTAAATAAAACAAAAGAACAGCTTGTTAGATTATCGAGCACGCTTGCACAGTATAGATAGAGGTACCTCTACCTACATTTTATACGTATAATAGTGAAAGAGGAAGGTCTAGGTACTTTCTTAATCGATGGCATGCGCTCTCGACTAATTAAAAAAAAAAAAATGATGAAAATCGTCTCCCATATGCGACGACGATGAGTACTCGATATAGATGTATACCTCTCTCCTTACCTAATAATATCGCGTATATTTGATGTGGCTGACATTCGGGGTGAAGTATTTTCTCATACATCTCGTATGAACGATGCACACACACACACACGTACAATATGTATATAAATAATAAGCCGGCCACCGCGAGGAAATAAAGAACGAATAATAAAGAAAAAGGAACCTCCTCCCTTTCGGGATGTTAATTTATCAACCGAATCCTGGGCATACAATAATGCTCGCGATGTATATGGTATACTATGTCGAAAACAAAAAGAAAACCCAACCTTCTCTCGCCAGTCTGGAAATATGCCGACGTCTGGACAAAAGTTGCATATTTTGTCGTCGACGTCTCACCTCACACTCACACACACACACACGCAGCTCAATAATACACCACGATCGTCTATTGTCGAAAAAATAAACGCACGAGGTGAGCCTTCTATGTATTATATAGTATGTATACTTAGGCTACAGGCTAGACCCTTAAAATGCATAGACTGTACGAGTACAGACGGGAGCACTTTATTTCGCAACATGTTTTGCTGCTTTATATGTACTCGTACGTGTACCTTGGAACAATGAAATTCAGCCACATAGGTGCGTAAAAAAATATTGAAAAATGAGCCTAGCCCAGAATATACATAGGTACAACATATACGTACATATACCAAGACGAGCATGAGAAATTCATACGCGTGTAGTCTCGTATGCCTGCTGCCTACCTATAACGAGGAGACCTACTTCGGTGCGTAGACTGCATTTATTCGAATAGACGTCTTGTGCACTTGACAGAAAAATATATCAATGGCGATTGAAACTTGCATTTTCATCCCTTTTCGGATGATGGTTTGGTTGTTGTACGTGTAAGCGTGTCGAAATATGTTCAAGTTGTAAAGGTTTATAATGAATAAGTTTCAGAATTTCATTCAATTGGTGATTATGTAGCTTGATTCTTGGCAGTGATACAGATTCTCGAGTTTTGGATATCGATTTCTAGAATGAATTGGTGACAAAAGTAGATCAAGAAACCAAGTACATATTTTGTCAAGCCAATTGAAAATTTTACCAGTTTAAAATTTTGCACTCATCCTTGGGGTTTCGAGTCGTGTCAATTTTGGATTCGGAATCAGAAAATCAAATTATCTACATTTTGAAACCACACTCGGAAATATGACCAACTTTAAATTCCCCCTCCCCCTCCCCCTCTACGAACGGTACGAGGTTTGCAGTCATTTCAGTTCGAGAATGTCAAATTATCTATGTTTCGACACCCCGCTGAAAAATATCATTTTTTAATTTTGCCCCTCCCCCTTCGGGGCTCCTGTGAGGTTTAGAGTCGTATCAGTACCGCAATTCGGAATCAGAGGATTAAATTATGTAACTTTTGATACGCCACACGAAAATATTGTCAATTTTGAATTATGCCCCTCCTCCCCCCCCTTCGGATCCCCTGTGAGGTTAAGCGTCATATTTGTACCGAATTCGAAATTACAACATCTAAATACCTGTATTTCGATATCCTACTCGACAATATAGTCGATTTTGAATTTTGCTCCTCCCCACTTCCGGGCCCCTGTGAGGTTTTTGACTCTCATCAGTACCCAATTCGAAATCAGAAGGTCAAATTATCCATATTTCGATACCACACCGTGAAATATTATCAATTTTAGATTTGGCCCTACCCCCCCTCTCCGGATCTCCTATGAGGTTTATGGCCATATTAATACCGAATCCAGAATTAGAACATTAAAACATCTGTATTTCGGCACTACTCGAAAAAATTAAATTTTGAATTTGTCCCCCCCCCTCTCCGCGGCCTCTGTGAGGTTTGAAGTTTCACTAGTGTCAAATTCAGAATCGAAAGGTGAAATTACTTATATTTCGACAGCCCATTTCAAAATATAGTTAATTTTGAATTTTGCTCCCTTCCTCACTCCCCCTCCCCCGTCCTTTCAAGACCTTTATGTAGTTTAGAGACACATCAGTATAGAATTCGGAATCGGAAGGTCAAATTATCTGCAGTTTGAAAATCGACTCGAAAATATTGTCAATTTTGAAATTTGCCCTTCCGCCCCTCTAGGACTTCTGTGAAGTTCAGAACCATATCAGTGCCAGATTCGGAACTAGAAGACCAAAATACCTGTACTTTGACATCCTACTCGATAATATTGATAATTTTAAATTATACATCCAACCCCAATGGCGCCCGTACAAGTTTAAAAGTCATATTAGTACCAGATTCGGAATCAGAAGGTGAAATTGGCTCTATTTCGACACCCCACTCGATAGTATTGTTAACTTTGAATTTAGCCCAACTCCTGTCTGGGGCCCATATGAACTTAAAGACTCATTTCTGTATCGTTGACCGAAGGATTCAGACCCAGAATACGATATTTCATCTTTCTTTATTTGTAGGTATTTATTTCTTTTGAGATAATTCACCCCTCCTGCCCCCCTCATCGCTTCATCTGTTTTATCGCATCCTCAGGTTAGACCTGCAGGTGTTGATTACGTATTATGGTGATTTTGTTCATTTTTTTGTGGTGAATCAAAGTAATAAGTTCGAAGGTTCGAACTTGCCGTAATAAACTTGAATTGCCTTTTTTTAAATCATAATTTTTCGAAAACAGTAAATTGTTGAGGATTTTACTTTCGGTTATCTCGAAAAGATGGATGAAAAATTGCGAAATTTTTTCTTCAGTTTTATTTTATCGATGAAGAATTTTATTGAAATTTTCACAATTTTTGGTCGAATATAATTTTTTCCAATAGCTCTGATCTTCCCTTCCATTGAATGAAAGCTTATGAGAATAGAAAGCAGCATTTTCCCTTCTGTATGCACATTTTTTTAACGTTACAATAAAAAAAATTTCCCTTCTGCTTCATATGGAGCACGAAACTTGACAATTTTTGGCAAAAAATAAATAGATTTCCCTTTTTCTTTAAAAGTTTGAAAACTTTATAATTTCATTTTCATCTTAATATGAGTAAATTGAATCGATTCTGTCATTAAAATCACTGAAAAATATCTATATGAACATCAATTTCTCAAAATGTTAAAGACTGTGGTATAATTTTCAAAATTTTGAATCAATTTTTATTTGTCGTTAGCATAATTATTCATAGAAGTACGAAGTTGAAAAAAATTTTTTTCAATTCAATATCACAGATTAAAGTTGATGAATCGATATTATCTAGAAAAATATCGATACAACATGATAATCAATATTGTGGGATTTTAGTTAGATGACATGTCAACAATTCCAAAAAAAAAAAAAAGGAGAGGAAAATTGAGTCAAGTATTGAAAAATACGAAGAAAAAATCTTTACGAAATACTTAGCTAATGGTAAAGGTATTATTCGCGTCGTCGAAATAATATCGATACATAGAAGCGGTTTCTACATAAGTCATGGTCGTCCATCTCGTCGACGTATGCTAATGTACGTACGAATACGTGGAATTTATTGCAATAGGTGAATTTTCCCATTAGCCTTGGGAACTCGACATAAATTCAAATCTTATGTAAGTCTAATAATTACTGGAAAATTAACGGCATTATTAGCTGCTGAGCCCGTATCGTATTCCTATATGTACATGGATGCGATTGGCGTATAGCTATTGATTCCTCCAATACTTGGAAATTTATTGCATCCACGAGGTAAATTTCGTTTACGAAAGCGAAAAAAGAGGCCAATACACGGTATCGAGAGTTGGTTACAATTCAAAATTTTCGCCAACTAAGCGTATTCGCAGTTTCATATTGTATTACATTACAATTACACTAAACGCTCGAAAGTCCGCTTCTGTGTTCCTCATTCAGTTTATCGTCGTATCAGTTTAGGCGAATAAATTTCTCATCAGCTGGTTGGAAATGCGTCATCGATATAAAAGGTTTGGAATTTTTTCAAGAACCGAGTCTTTATGTAAAAATACACCACAGCAGCAGAGGGCGATTACTAGGTTAGATTTTTATTTAAAATAAACTCTCACGACGCGAATTTTTATACACGAGATCGGTGTAAGATTTTTTTTATCACTTTAATGGATATGTCTAATGGGCTGCCTAGAGAGAGAGATGGAGATGCTATGGTAGAAATGTGTCCTGTGTTTGGCTGTGTATTTGGTGGCGATGGCGGTGCTGATGGCGAAGGAAATGGTATATTATAAACAATACGACCATTTAATTATACATTTGTTTATTCGAAATTGTCCTTTTACGTGCCGAAACGTAGTAACTTCCTTCGTTCTGTGGTTACGACTTGAAAAGATTGAGATTGGCCAGAAACAACGACCTAAACTGTGTTTAAGTTGGAAGTCATTGGTAAGAGGGTTGATGAGTTGATGCTTTGCTGGAAAAAGCGAACTAAAGGAAAGAAACAAAACAAAACAAAAAAAACGCGCCATCATCAACCTGCGTAAAGGGAAGACATAAAGAACTTCCTTTTTGTTGGTTGTGGTTTACATACTGCAATATTATGCTCATACCTCGATGTAGAAAGTTACACTTTGTGTTTTTGACGCGCGATATTAAAATTTGTTTAATTTTTCTGTCTTTTTCTCGAATAAAAGGATATGGCGTTGTACATCGGTACGAATAAGTAATTAAAGAGATGTAGGTACGATAAAGAAGGAAAAGCTATAAGTGTATACTTAGATGGGTAGGTGGTGTGTGTATTATATAGACCAAAGAATAAGATAGGCATTTGTAACATAACGTCATCCATCCCTTTCACGGTCTAATGGAGTCAGTGGCACGCATCTTATTATCCGTCATCTGCCTGGCCACGCAGTAAACCTTAGGTTAGCTACTATTACCTACCTACGTACCTACCTACACTTAGGTTGTTTTGGAGTAAAAAAGTCACCTCTTCGTTACACTCGAAAGAATTCGAATTGAATAGAGAGTGAATTTCTTCGGTATAGTGGGTTATTTTTTATTGAATATATTTTCCCTCGTCGTATGTGGATGTGCATATAATACCCCTTTGACTTCCCGGATAAAGTAGATGCATGCCGACCAAGAAAATTAGAGATAATCCGAAGGGCACATATGCTAGGCAATTTTTTCCCTAATGCGTAATTCACTCTTTGGATGAGGCTCTGCTGTTGATGATGGCCTATGAAGGTATTTCCCGTACCCATTTGCTAGTCGTCGTTGGTAGTAGGTGTATGGGCATAGATGCGATAAAATAAAAATAATACTATCCAGCGGAAATTCTCATGGATCCGTGAAATTTTTCATATCACCTGTTTATTTTATTTTATTTTTTAATTTTTTTCTGTACCATTAACTATTACGAGATTACCATTGACCTTGAGTACAAATGACGAATTTTTTTTCTCTTTTCTCGATATGTTGCAGAAGTACGAATTATTGCTGGTGGCCAAATTGAACTGGGATCTTGCCGCAATAACGGCTTTCGATTTCGTAGATCATATTCTGCAAAGGATCAAATGGAGCAGAAAAGACGACATGATTCGCCGGCATTCGCTCATTTTACTACATTTATGTTATACCGGTAAGTACGACACAAACTGGTTGTTAATGGGTTTTATGTTTGGTGAGTCGCTCTCTCGTACGGATGAATGGACGAGATATGTTTTGGTCCTTGGGTATGGGTAGGGTACTTAACTTACTACCTATCTATCTCCTGTGTAGTATGTACCTAGAGCTATGTAATACGAAGAGCGGATTCCCTCTCCTCTCTCTCACTCTCTCTCTCTCTCTCTTTAGCATTTTTTATGACCCGAGCAGACGATGGCCAATAGTTGGCAACGTCGTGCTTAAAACAGAGTACGTGCCCGCCAAATATATTTCAGGAATGCAACGCGACAATGTATTATACGGCGCGGATTGTTTTTCATTCTTTTAATACAGTATGTATGTATGTGTGTGTGTGTATGTGTATGTAGAGGATAGATACAGTTCAATAGATGAGGAGGTTTTCTTTCTTCCCATTTCGAAGGCCATCTCGTTCTTTCAGGTTGCCTTGCCAAGTTTACGTTATGCAATACAAACTACACGTGCAGGTAGATAGTCTAGACTAGACACGTCTTTCGGTTCGTACCTGTTCGAACAATATTATTATTATCGTTTATTATTCGTATGTATTTGAGAAATTCGATTTGAATAGAAGAACCCGGAAGACGATTTTATTAGTTATAGGTATAGGTATTGGTATACTTCGAATAAATATAACGCTAACCTAAGTAAATTCGACGAACCATGTACCCAAAGGAGTACATCACCTGTCGCCGAAAATCCGCGCCGCCCGCTCATTTTACCCACTTGAGAATTTGATAAAGGGAATAAAATTGATAAATAAGAGTAGATTATTGGTCGAAGCTTATTTGTATTTTAGAATATTTGGAGTGTCACTTTATATACGTACATATGAATCGACTGATTTCTCTGGTGTGAGTAATTCTTGGGAAAAATTGCGTCAATTTTTTGTAGAATGATATTGGTTTACGAAAGCTCGATCGAGTCTTCATTATGTGGTATTTCGTCACTGTGTTTATTTTGTAATTTAATTTGACTTGATTTAAAAAAAAAAAAAACAAATAAATAAAAACGAATTCACTCGTAAATCCTAATGAATTGATTAGATTACAAGGAAATATCCGATATTTGGTAAATTACCATCATTATAGGGATTTTTTAATCATGACTCGAAGTACGGGTAGTTCTTGATAATGCCTTAATTTCGATAATTTCCACATAATTGTGGTAATTACCGCAATTTTACCGATAATTACCATAATTTTACCAATAATTACGTGATTAACAGTAAAATAAATACCGGTCATTTATAACCGTTGTGGAAATTTCTGAAAATTACTGATTTTTAATAGATTTTTGATTAGCATTTATCATTCGATTGTGTGGTAATTACCGGTAAATTACCGTTATGGTAAGGATTTTTACCATGGAGACTTGAAGTACAAATGACCCGCAATACTGCCTGCATTTCGATAATTTCCTCAAAATTTCAGTTATTCCGGTAAATTACTGTAATTACCGTTATATTACCAGTAATTACGTGATTGGCGGTAAATATTGGTCGTTTATGATTGTTATGAAAATTTCAAAAAATTGCACATTTCCATCTGAAGTTAGAATTGCCAGTTATTACCGAATGTGGTAATTGCTGGTAAATTACCGTTATTGTGGTGGGGATTTTGTTGTAAAGATTCGAGAAAAAAACCGCTGGTAGTATGGTCTCCATTTTTATGTTCTCGCTGAAATTTTAGTAATTACTGAAAATTATGATAATTACCTGCACGTTAACTGTATTTACTAAATTGACGGTGTATACCAGTAATTTACCGCAGTTATACGAATTAAAAAAAAAATTGAATTTTAATGAAGTTTATGTTTAGTAAAGGATTATTTAGCTAGTAATTGGAAATAATTTTTTGGTAATTACATTCGGGTTATCTGTATTTTCGTAAATAACATGAAATTCTAGTCGTTTGCAATTGATGCGCAAATTTTAAAAAAATTTCTAAATTTTTACATTTATGCATTACCATTTTGTAGAGGTGTATTAGTACCATTGAAAAAATTTTACTCGTCAATTTTCGGTAATTACGCGTAAATTACCGCAAAATCTTTGTAAATACCGTAATATTATTAATTATTGAATTTTTATCATATTTTCTTGGGGATATTGTTTTTAAAAAATATTAATGAGTTGAACTTTAGTCAATTTTTTTCGGTATTATTACGGTAATTACTGGTAAAAAGTTGTATTAACGTTATAATCACTGGTAATTGTTGGTAATTACACTGGTGGAGTGGATTTTTGCAACTAACAATGGCTATTAATATTTTTTCAACGGCTTAGTTACTTTACTTACTCAGTTCGATGAGAAATCATGCATAAATGACGGTAATTTACGGTAAATAATCACGGAAAACCTGTATTTGCGTTATAACTGATGATTGAAAGATGAGCTGTTTCCTTAAAAATTTTAATTAACGTATCTGTTCTATTTCTATTCTATAGCTTAAATTTCGAACTGGGGTGGGAAAGAAAGATGGCGGTGGTTTTGGTAACTTTGCATATAGTATAGAAGTACCTTTGATAATTCTTCTTAATTTCTACGATAATAATCTGCACCTTGTTTATGATCCAATTAGCGTTGAATTTTATTACTTTGTTGGTACGTGTGCTTATTCGATTCTCAATCACATCGTAATGGCTCAACGATAAGAAAAAAAAAAAAAAAAGATGACAATCGTTCATTACAAACGAAGATACTTTTACGACGATGAAATAAAATTTATGCGCAATAAAATCGGTTGCAAAAAACCAGTTTTTAGGCGAAAAATTTCAATCGTGTTTTTCCCGTATGTTTCAAACGAAATAAAAACCGAGAACCACAACACACGCGGTAGAGACAAAATCCAATCATAATTGGGGTAGGGTATTTGATAGATTATTGTTGTTGTTGTTGTTGTTGTTTTTGTTTTCTTCTTTTCAATTTCACGATAAATCCAACACCATCTTGTTCGATAGGCACATATATATGTACGAGAGAAGGTGAAATAAAAAAATTGAAAAGGTACGCGGACAAGTAAACTAAATGGGTCGCAGATGATGCGTAATAATAATAAAAACTTGTACTTGTGTATGCGTTTGCGTACGTATAGATGTAGGTAGGTACCTACGTAGGGAAGAAGCACTGTGAGTGTGAGTGAGATGGAGTATTTTTATAAACCGTGGCGAAAGGTGAGGGCAACGAGGACGAGAAGAGGGGGAGATGAAATGGAGAGTACCGGAGTACACGGCGGTATGTGTTGCAGCAGGAATACGCACATATATATATAAAAGGTAAAAAGTCAACACAATAGATGTTTTCAGCTGTCGAACAGCTTGTCTCCAATGTATCAAAACGGGACCTGAGAGAGTAGGAGAGAAAAGAGTCGCCGAAGAAAGACAAAGATGCAGCAGTGTTAGGGAGTATAAGTAGTAGTAAAGGCAAAACGAGTGCTCTTCTGTGTACAATGACATTTGCCGAAATTGTTCGCGATAAGGATCAAAGTATAAGGTTTGAGATGGAGTAAGAGAGGAAAGGAATAAAAAAAAAAATCTCCTTTAATTAATTCCTTATTTCGGGAATATCGATCTAGTTTCGCTGTTTTATTTTTATTTTTGTTTTTTCATCGACGCTGCCCGGCGGTGATCGAAGACGAGATGAGCCGGTGATGAATGGTTTCCGGACACTATTCGAATCTGATTAAATAATACACAAGAATCAATAGGTACTCTATATTATACATACATACGCATTTGGATATAATATGGTGAAGAAAATTTTCCTCTATCGAACCGGTTTCTCTGTGCTGCGTACAATCAGGCAGGGTACGAAGGTTAAACGATAAATCAACATAGATTAAATTACATTTTTTTTAAAGCAGCGAAAAACTTATCCCAAATGGACCATTAACGCTAATCGTCTGCTTACATTGAACCCCCTCTTGGAAGAGAAAGAAGAGGAATAAAAAAAAAAAAAACATGTGGCAGACGAAAGATAGAGTTTTCCAAAAAAGGAACACGTGATCTGTCTCTAATTGGCCGAATCGGCGTAAATTCTTTCCATACTTTGGGGTACTTTCACCCTGCAGCGTTTTGTTTGCTTTTAGCGAGCACACGTTTTTAAAATATTTAAAAAAGGGGTTTTTATTTATATTAATAAATTGAAATGTGACAATGCGTACGAACAGTTTTGTCTTTTCCATGCAGCACATACATAAGTATACCAGGCAGACGTACGCGTCTATTTGTATAGGATATTTAAAATAAAAACATCTCTTTGTTGGTTTAGTTGTTTTGGAAAATTTTCAGGTGTGTTTTGACAATACTTCGGCAACGCTCGGATGACTTTTCAAGTATCAACTAATAACTGATTAGCGCGATATAGCTATGTATGATGAAAAGTATTTCACGGAAATGTACAACACTTTTGTCGCACGCTCGCGTATACTCATATGTTTGTAATGTATGTGTGTGTGTATGTGTGTTATATACACGTTGTGATTAAGTACAATGATGATGATAATGATGATAATAAAAAGGAAAGAAATGAAAAGTGGAATGCGAATACGATTATAATTCGTGACGCGGTTTTAATATGTTAATTTGGCGTCTGGTGTGATTTCTTACCGTTTTAATCCTTTTGGCAAGGATGAAACGAATTTAATTGCCCAATTAGAAACACACCTGTTTTTGGGTTGTTGTAAAGGCGCGATAATATATTATTGTATAAGGGAACATTATCGTCGTATGTGTGTGCAATGTGCGCATGTCGTCTTTGTACCACTAAAACGTTTTGCATGTTTACATATTCCAGTACAAATTGCGTATCGTATAAAGAAGGTGGATGAACTTGCGTGTAAATGAAGGAAATTGTGAACCGAGGGTTTGTACAGGTCATCGGGGATTACTTTGTTATCCTTTGAAGGGTGTTCGTAATCGAAGTGTTTGATCAAGATTATAGTAAGTCGATGCGAAGAAATGTCTTGAATATGTGTCTATGTGAACATGAAAGTGTCCCTTCCTTTTTATGGTCAGTAACGAAGATTGCAAAGGTATAAGAATAGAAACAGTATCTAAATAATAGAATATTGAAATGTTTGAGAAATACATTGGATGTAAGGAATCTCCTAAAAAGTATCGTCTGGGAGTGGATTTATCTAGTTTGTATGATTTGTTATCTTCAATATGTAAGATCCCAAGAAGAGATGTTGATCAAAGAAGCTAAAAAAAAGTGATTGTATTGAAAGGAAATCTCAAGCATCATGTGATGTTTGTGAAAACATTATAAGCAAGTAATTGAAAATGTATATCTTTCTTGAAACTAGTTTCTCAAGTTCTGGAGGTAAAGAATCTGTCAAAAGATTTTTTGTTTTGTACTTAAATTTTTTAATTCTGATGAAGATGTAATCAGCCAAAGTGGAGGTTTTCCATTTTCATACCCTTTAATGGCCTCTTTTTTCTAAGGGAATCTTCCACATTTTTTTTTTTTTTTTTTGAAAATGCCGCATTTTATTTCTAAATGAATTTGACCATCTTACGATCTTTTTATCTTCATACTCAATTAGTTTAAATTTTTTACTTCTCTAGGATATGGTCATCGAAGTAGTTATATGTTGGAATCTCCTAAAAAAAAACTGGCCACCCTCAAATATATCTTTGAAAATAGGTTGAAATGTCGTATGAAGTATAGTTAAATTGGAATCAAGAATTTTTGTTTGAATTTTTAGAAGTTTTACCAGTTTAGGTTGAGATCATTCAATTCTCATTTGGCAACAGATATGCTTATATCCATCTGTATCTGTGGTTGGTGATCCAATTGATATGATTTTTACAGTCAATAGTCTCTTTAAAAATGTTTAAACTACTTACAACTTGGAATCTCCTAATGAAATATCGTTCAATTTGACCGATACTTTTGAAAACAGATTGGGAACATAAACAGTATTTATATTTCAAAATCAACCTGTCAATGTTTTTGTGTAGTGTTCATTCCCAGTAGGAGAAATCGTAAAGTCATCGAGTAACCTGCTCTCAAGAATCTCCTAGAAAAATCATTTCAATACTTTCAAAAATAGATTTAAATAGCATGAAAAGTATTTGCATTTTAAAACCAATCATCCGAATGTTTTTTCAATGTTGTTTATCTTCAAGTAACCTGTTTTTAGGAATCTCTTAAAAAAAAAAAAAAAAAAAAAAACCATTCCAATATCCTCAAAAGTAAGTTCAAACATCATAAAAAGTGCCTGTGTTACAAAACCAATTACCGACTGTCTGTTCAAAATTTTTATTCTCAATATCTGAGGTCATCGAGTCACCAGTCCTCCAGAATTATCTAAAAAAATCATTTCAATACCTCCGAAAGTAGGTTCGTACATCATAAATAGCGGCTGTGTTTAAAAATCAATCCTCAAATGTTTGCCTAAAATCTGCATTCCCAATGTGTAAGGTCATCGAGTCACCAGCCTTCAAGAATCTCCTAAAAAAATTATTCCAATACCTTCAGTAGTATGTTCAAACATCATATACAGCACCTGTGTTTGAAAACCAATTACCAAATGTTCGCCCAAAATCTGTATTCTCAATATGTGAGGTCATCGAGTAACCAGGTCTTGAGAATCTGCTAAAAAAAATCATTCCAATACATTAAACAGTAGGTTCATGCATCATACATAGCACCTGCATTTGAAAATCAGTTACCAAAAGTTTGCTCAAAATTTGTATTCTAAATGTATGATGTCATCAAGTCACCAGTACTCAGGAATCTCCTAAAAAAAATCTTGTAATACGAATAAGAACACATTTCATAGACACAGTAGCAATTTAATATGAGTTCCCTTTGATTATACCCTGTGGAAAATACGATACAACGTCAAACAAGCCGGACATAGAAATTTCTGCTTTGAAAAAAAAAAACAAATCGAAAATGTCACCCCAATTATCGCGACTAATGAGGCGTCGAACCCATAAATTACCACCTTCGGTCACTGCATGAGTAAGCGAAAAAATGAAAAAAAAAAAATTGAAAAGCAAGGGTGTACACCTCGTTAACGCGAAGTACATAGAGACAGTGCGCTGCTCATTTAAATACAGCAGACTTCTGGTTTGTTGGGATGATTGGCGTGCTGTTAACGCGCAATGACTCTCAGCTGTTCTTTTTTTCTCTCTTTCTCTCTCTCTTCGTATGTCTCTGTCTTTCATAGCACGTATACCTATAGTAAGTTGATTTGGGCATTACACGGTGGCAAACGGCAAAGTACAAGAAGTACCTATATACGTAGTACGTACGTATGTAGTATGCACTATACGTAGGTAGGTACGTACGTAGGTAGGTAGGTCTAGCTATATACTACAACGACGTGCGGTGGTTCACTTATTTTTTTATTTTTTTTTTTTTTCAATATTTGTGTAAGTATGCGTACTGGTGTACTAGTAGTTTTAGTACCTATACAGCTGCCTTTAGCGGCAAATAATACAACACCCCTCCTCGTTGTCCGTCGTAATGTGTACAGGGTGATTCTTGCATGTACCACGTGCTACCGGGTATTATAATGCGTTGTGCTTTTGTCGAGGCGGGCGAGGGCAAGACTGCAGGGTAATACATTGTCGAAGACCGGCGTACACGATTCAATGACTTGAATCCGAAATACTACGCTTTTACTATTAAGCTATAAGCATTTTGATACAGAGTAACCCATCGATACACCTGGTCTCTCTTTTTTTTTTTTTTTGGTGTACCTACTACTAGCTGTAACCTACCTCTCCTCGGACTCTCGGCCTAGCGCCGCACGTACCGCAATTTTTATATACCTACGTACCATATTTATAAGTATATATAGGTACGAATGAAACGAGCTTAAGCGTAAAGTGACAGGCGTTTTAGATTAATCGAAGCATCTGGCGAGCATAGTACGTACATTTTTCATTTCGCATTATTTTCATTAGCTATTACGTCGCTTTGATTTTCAACTTGATGTAGACCTAGAGTAGGTTAGGTAGGCATAGGTGGGGTACCTAGATGCAATGTATTGTGTTCGAAATTACTACGTAAATACAATTTCGTGTAATTGTACACACGTACGTACGTACATATATGTGTACCTAGGTAGTAGGTACATATTTATAGTGCAGTTTAAAATCGTATTTCAGATCTAGGTCGAATAAGTATACGTAAATTTCGTAGATTGAAAAAAAGAAAACACATATTTAAACATATATTGGACGTAATCAAGTTCAATAATTATCGCGCAAGCCGGTAGTTTTTCACGTTGTTTAGGAGTCTACTCTTCTTTTGCCTGCACCTACGTCAAACTAAATCGCTAAATCACGCGTCGACGACCTAATTCCATCAGTAATACGATGTTTTATATTGCAGCTACGTAAATATGTAGTTCTCGAAAGTACGTTTAACCCAATGATAATCATTACCAGGATTTTTGAGTTCGGTCTTCTGCAACATTAATCTAGGGTAATTTAACGAAGAACAAATTTCTCCAACGAAATTTGCAAAAAATTAACATGAAATACCCAATATTTGAAAAAATAGCATCACAAAAAAATTGAAAATGTTGTAAAAATGGTCTAAAAATTTTCGAAGTGCATGGAATATTTTACCTAAAATCCGTTTGCAAATAATGGCCATAAAGATCATTCAAATGATATAAAAACTGGTAAATTACGAAGAAAGTTGTTCAACTTTACCAATTTTCAGAAAATTATATGAACAGTTACCCAGATTCCTTCAAATTTTATATAAATATATCAAAATAGGTATGTTTGAGAAATGTAATACTGGTTTTCTATTTTTTTGATGATATTCACAACGTATGTAAGACGCGTTGGAGGTGGGAGGGAGGGGGGGACTTTAGAGTAACTAAAAATTTTACTTTAGTGCAAAAATCTAAATATTAAAAATTGATGAGGGCATAGAAAAAAGGGCCACGTGTTTGACTGAACTTTTTGGTAGATTTAGTGTACATGGTGATGGGGGGGGGTTGTCACATTTTTCGACGAAAATCTAATATACCTACCTGTATGGATACAATTTATCCGTTTTTTGTGTGTAACGGCCCAGCCAAGAATTTCTCAAAGAGTTAAAATTTTCTTCAATTGATGAGGCTGGAGTTATGAAATTTTTTTTCCAATCTGTGTTATTTTGAAAGGTCATCTTTATCGGATTTCAACTCTACAGAAATTGTGTAATGAACGCAGATACATTCCCCTCACCATCCGCTTGAATTTTACTATTGCAACATTTTGAAAAAGTTAATTTTTCTAAATTTTGTGAAAAGCTTAACTCAAAATTTTATGATGAAAAATTGAGACTTTAAACGATTTTAATTAGAAATTTGGCAAAGTGTATTTGCATCGATGTAAAGAATTTGAAATTTTTCTAAAGTTTTGCGGTCCTACATCCGCTCCTAATTTTTTTTTAATTCAAAGGCCCGAATTCATTGTCACCATTTTATATTTGATTGAGGTACTAGTGACTTTTAATGTAAATTTTCCAGATAATTTGAATTTTTTAACTAGAATTTTTCTTGGCAATTGAGTAATCAGATCTTCAAGTATTCATTTTATTTTTGAGAAACAATCAACTTTTATTCGCCTTTGAAAAAAAATAGAATGGAATTTTTTTTAAGAAAACGAGAGAAGCTCCAATTTTTTGGAGGGGGGGGGGCTACTTGCGGCTTCAAATTCGTAGTTTTCAACTCTGCTAAAAGTGCCTATTTCGTATCAATTTTAAATAATTTTTCGAGTTTAATAGAATTTTTTCGTATTTTCCAATAAATATCGAGATCGATCTGTTTCGAATAGGCGAGTTAAAGTTTTACTGATTTTGGAAGCCAAATTTTGTGGAGGAGGGGGAAGGGGTAAATAACGGGACATTTTAATTTTAGGTATTTTTCCAAAGTGTACAAAGTTGCGAAATGACTCCAAATTGTAGTGGTAAAAATTCGAAATCTTTCAGTTCCTTTCTTGAGCTCTCTCCCCCCCCCATCCCCTAAATTAGTTTAATATTTCCAAATTTACGTGAAAAAATGAAAAAAAAATTGAATTTTTTGGTGTTAATGAGTGCTAGTGATTTACTGGAGATCAAAAAAAATTTTTGCATTTTTTTTTTGCTGTTCCGGGGATGCAAAATTATGTTTTAAAATCGAAAAAAAAATCATTAATTTTGAATTTTTTCAAGATAATGAAGTAAAAATACAAAATTTCATTTATTTTCGATGGCTTATTAAATGAAAAAATTTGTTTTGCTTTTTCACCTTTAAAAAATTCAATATATGTTGTTTTTTCTATTTAAATACGTGATTTTGTATCCACTAAAAAACCAAAAAAAAATGTAAAAATTTTTTTGACCTCAAATGGTTTACTAAAACACCGTTCTTGCTTGAAAAAAAATTCAAAAAAAGTGTAAATTATGGAATCTTAAACCAATTTGAGCGAGTTCAGGAGTCAAATGAGTGACCGCAGATTTTCACCACGTATTTCGCCAACCTCCCTCTCTCCGACCACCCACTCCTACTCTCAAAAAAAAAAAAAAAAATTGGAATTGAAACGCGTAAATGAAAAAACTACACTGATGGGCTAATTAATCGAATGGTTTTTTAGGTTTGGATATTTGAAATTAATAAAATTCGGTATATGAGTAGTTGAGAAGAAGGATGGAAGGGAGGGGGGGGGGAGTAAAGCACAAAAATTGAGCTTCGTCGTATATTTTCAAGCGCATTATTTTCGTATTTATTGTTTCGTGGTTGAAATAAGTTCTTCTTTGAAATTTTCAAACATACGATTTTTGTAAATTGTGAAAATGAATATCGATTCTCAAGATCGATATTCTCGGTTGGATTGACTTTTATCCCAGAATTCCACCTTGTTACTTATTATAGCAGCAAAATACCTACTCTCCAAAAATGCCAAATATTATGAAAATAAATTTTAAAACAGGGTGAAAAAAAGTACCTCGAAGGGAAAATAACACCTCGTTTCGATAATTTTAACGTCATGAGAATCGAAGTGTTGTACCTATACGAATATAACGTTTTTTTCATCATCTACCTTTTTCTTTCGTTTTTTTTTTAGCTCCCTTACATATTATTGCCGGTGTATTTCTTTTTCAATTATGAGAAAAAAAGTAGCCTTACAAAAAAAGTTGAAAATGGAACGAAACAAACATCATATCGAATTGATTTTACGCTCGTCTGCATCTCGCGTATTTTACCCATCGCGTCGTATCCTCTCGCTCAGCTTTTGGCGACATGTCAAAGGTCCAGCTATACATTATATTAAGCGATTAGGCATCCTGACAGTATATCTCGAGTATTTTACTCGCCGCTATATACATTTTTATAATAAAAGAATAAGACGATTAACGAGATTTACACGTTGTCCTTATAGTACTACTATACAGCATAGTTAAAAGGCACGTAAATAAAAAGATGACCACTATAAATATACCTATCTGCAGCATACGCAACATCAAAAGCTAGACAAATGAAAAGATCGCGATGATAAATGAGCATTGACCGATGGCCTTTTTTCTCGTACCACGACCGATGATGATTTTTAACAAGATCATACTCTTACGTATCAAAGGGACAAGTTACACTATGTTTAGTTGTATAGTACATTAGCTCCTTGTGTAGTTCCCTTTCTAAGCTTTTCTTATTAGCCTTTTACACGCTCTGATTGGTTTGTTTTCTTTTTCCTACGTGTTCGAATGTTTCTGAAATGGGTCGAGTTAGCGCGAGAAAGAATTTGCATAAAATTCTCGAGTATCCGGTTCTTCTTTCGGTATATTCTATAATGGTACCCTTGTTTCTTTTTATCCTTTTTTGAAGGATTGGATCTCTCGTTGCCACCGTAAATATTTTAACGGCTTCGTAATACCAGTTAACCTTTTTTTTTTTTTTGTGCTTTACTTTGCTTCGCTTTGCTTTCGTATGCTACGTACCTTTTCGAAGGCTTTTCTTAATTTCCCCATATGATAATTTACGTGTGTACAAATATCCTTATGTACTTTGGGTAGCTATCTTTTAAATTATAGTACCTTACCTAGTATATAGAACTGTGTTGTACTAAGCACAATAGACGATGGTTAGCTCGAAGTGGCAAATTATCGGAATACTAAATCAATTCAAAGTGTACTGTATATGGTGTCAGGAAAAAAAAAAAAGTAGAAAAGGGTTAGCTCGAAAAATTATTACACCAAGTGCAAATGCCTTAAACGGTCGAAATAGATTCCGTTATTGTAGGTTAGGTATAGGTATTAGGTACCTACTGGCATCTAATATAATACCAAAGATATATATATAATTTTGAAAGAATACTTAGTTAATGGACGACTGTAGAAGTCTAAATGGAAGATTTAGTACATTGTCAAATAGTCTAAAACCCTTTCAATATCGAGTTGATTGAACTCTTGGCCAAATATATATGTATATTTTGCACTAGGTAGTCTATAGGTATATCTGCAACTGGAAACGTACAATGAAAAGGGTATTTTGCATTTTTATCTCTCCAGCACACACACACACACACACACTAACACACACATAGTGGCTGTTTTGCTATAGTCGATAATTTCGCGAGCTCGAAATTAGCATTTTCTTTCCTCCTTTCTTTGTTCACATTTTAGCCAATGAAAGGTGATCTTTTCGATTATATTATAACTGGAGTATTTATATACTTTTATCTATTCGGTGAGATAATTATTGCTGGCGCGTTTGTCGGTAGCTGTAGCAGTAGCTATGTAATATATTTATTCATATTCGAATTATCTATACCGATCGCCTGGGCGCTGCTGCTCAGATATAGAACGACTAAATCTAATTCGAGTATCATGAGGGCACCTTTTTATTTTTTAAATCCGAATGCGACGATTATCGCGTATTTCCGATGATACCAGATCGCCAATGTATCTATTACTATCTGGTCTACTACGTCGTCATAGGTGGTCGGAAATTTATTTATAGTGAATTGCGTAAGATGAGAAAATTGCTGCGTCTTATCGCATATCGTGATGATTATGATTATGATGATGATCGTTGGCGTAAAAGCGCGATACACGGATCATCTACTGTACGTATGGTAAGGATGAGAGAAAATATGTAATGTTTTGTTAGACGTACTGTACGTGACGTTTGTTATCATACCAGACGAGCTGTGCTCTAATGGTTGAAATTCCATGGACGAGTTTCGAATTGCAAACACATGATTTGATTTGAGCTTCGCTGGAATGTTTATGATGTATTTGTTGCAGACCAACTCGGAGAAGTGCAGGTTTTTACCGCGAGAAAATTATTAAACGATTTGATAAAACTGAAAATGTGGATGGTAATTAACCAAAAAAAAATGTGGATGGTAATTAACCAAAAAAAAAAAAAAAAAAAAAAATGTCGTAAATATACTCGAACGCGTCAACTTGCGTGTTTTAAACGGATCGAGATTTCCTTTGCAAAGGAAATACGCAGGCTAAATAGAAGCTGAAAAAAATACTTATCGTGTTTGTAATTTAGATAATTTTGTAGATTTAGCGTGCACGTGTGTTTGTGTGTGTGTGTGATGGTGTTGCGGAGAAGATGCACGTACGGATAGGAAAGTGCGTGTTGTTGTTATATTTTTTTGAAGATGTGTTATTTTGTTGTGATCTTTACAAAGAGTATTGGTCGCTTAAAAGTAGTTTGATTATGTGTTTGTAGCAAAAGATGAGTGATTTGTATATAATGATGATTTGGAAGTATTTTTTTACTAGCTATAATAGGGGCTGAATGAAAATTCACTAAATTTTTTTGCTTGTAGATTTTTTTACATAATTTACATTTTTTAAACTTATTTCGTTATTTAAAAAATAGTAGGTCATTATGGTCTGAGAAGTTAGTCTGGGTTTCTTCTGAATTACGAAAGTCGAAAGATCATAGAACAGAAATATTTAGTAGCAAAATTTGTAACAGGAAATGCATCGATTGGACAAGTTGATCTAGAGAGGTTCATGATATTGGAGCCGACAGAGGCTGAGGTGTAAATAAGACATTATTTCTTCTTTGATTTTACATTCACAATACGATAATTTCGAAATTTTTATGTACCCATTTTTTTTGCTCTCTTTTGTACTGTAAAATGATATTTTGAATGATTTTTCCTCTGTTTAAAAATTTTAAAGATAGTTTTTTACGTTTTTTGAGCTATAAAATGATGTTTTGAACAATTTCTCTACTTCTTTAAACTTTTTTTAGAAATTGTTTTTTTTTTTGTTTTTTGAGCTATAAATTGACATTTTTGAGGATTACTTTCGTTATTAAAAAAAAAAACTTTTGAAGATATTTTTTAATTTTTTGCTTTTTTTTGAAATTTAAAATGATATTTTGTACAATTTTTCTACTGTTTTATACTTTTTTAAAACTTATTTTTCATGTTTTTGAGCTGTAAATTGACATTTCTAAAGAGTTTTTTTATTATTAAAAAGAAACTTTAGAAAATATTTTTTCATTTTTTGCTTTTCTTTGAGCTGTAAAATGATATTTTAAATGATTTTTCTGAAATTTTATTCTTTTTTATAACATTTTTCTTCGTTTTTTGTGGACTAAAATTACATTTTAAACGGTTTTCACATCATTTTACACGTTTTTCATTATTTTTTTTAATTTTTCTTGTTTTTTCAAGTTTTTTTTCTCTTCGTTACTTTTTTAAAATGTAAAATGATATTTTGTATTAGTTTTCTACTGTTTTTACATTTTTTAATATTTTTTGAGCTATAAAACGACATTTTAGACAAATTTTCTCATTAATTTACACTTTTTTTATGAGTTTAAGAATTTTCATACCATTTTTGGAGTGTAATATTATGCTTAAAATTTTTTTTACAGTTTTAAAAAAAATTTTGGAAATTTTTTTTCATTTTTTACTTTTTTTGAAGTAAAAAATGATATTTTGCACAATTTTTCTACAATTTTACGTTTTTTTAAAGTAATGTTTTTTATTTTTTTTTGTTCTGTAAAATGACGTTTTTAATGAGTTTTTCATAATTTTACAAATTTTTTCCTGCTTTTTTTAACTTTTTTTTTACTGTTTTTTGTTTTTTATTTTCTTTTTTTGTTTTTTTACTACCTTTTTATTATTTTTTTATTTTTAATTTTTTTATACTGTAAAATCACAATTTGAATAATTTTTTTCATTATTTTTACACCTAAAAATGAAAAATAAACTTTTTCAAAATGATATTTTGAGGTTTGTTTCTATCATTTTACGTTCAAAAATACGAAAAATTAACGTTTTTTTGAAATTTAAATGACGTTGAATAATTTTTTTTCACTATTTTGCTTTTTATTTTTAGGATTTTTTTTATTATATCTTTTATTTTGGAACTGAAAAGTGACAGATTGAACAATCTCTCATTTTACAAACTTTTTATTAAAATTTTTTTCGATTTCTACATTTTTTAAATTGTTGTTTGGCATTTTAAAATTTCATTTTCTTTTTCATTTTCTCACTTCGTATTTTTTGTTCGATAAATACACTTTTCGAGCAATTTTCTTCATTATTCCACAACGTGATGATTAAAAAGCAACGTTTATGTAGTTTTATTAATTTTTTTTACATTTTTTGTCGTAAAAAATGATAATTTGAATTAATTGTTCATTATTTTAATTGTACGGTGCAAAAAATTAACGTATACTGAGAATATCTCCAGTTTAACACTTCAAACGATTTTCCACGATTTTCGTATCTCGAAAGTGAAAGATTAGTAATTTCTGAGTACATTTTTCATTTTTCTAGATTTTTACAATTTCAAAATGATATTTTTGGTGTGTTTTTTGAAAAATTTAAGATTTTTGAATTTATTATTTTTTTATGTCTCTGAAGCTTTAAAATGACTATCTAACTAACTTTATTATCGAAGGGTTTGGTGTCCGAATGAACCTGCTTTTTTAGCAGAAGAAGAAGAAAAAGCCTCCCTCCCTCCTTCCCCTGCCTCTTGAACTTTATAAAATGAACCTATATCGGTGTAGCTTCGGTATTTGCAAGAAAAATCTATCCTTACATCGTATCTCGTTCGAATTGTAAATCTATAAGACGCCAAATTCACCTCTCCCCCTCCGCCTGTTAAATTTACCTCCTTAAACTTACCGTGATAATTATTCACCTTTCTGGTTTGCAATACAAATCAGGCTCATAATCCTATGGGAAAGTGATAGAAAAAAAAATATGCTAAAATATACTACGACGTAATTTATAGTTGCAGATGGTCTTTCTTTTTTATACCTATTTTACGGGCTCTAAAAGGCTATCGGTTGACCTTTTTAGCTCGCACATTGGTGAGATATGTCACTGGATAGTAGGTACAGTAGGTAGGTCTCTCTATATACATATGTAGGTAATCTTTAGCTTGAAATCTGGGCACGTTGTGTTGAAAAAAAGTTCACAATTACAAAACCATTCGAGTTTGGGTCATTCGCTGATAGTCATGGTTTCTCAGTCGCAGTCCGGGTACCCTAAATTGAGCATCGGCGTTTCACAAAACTACCCTATCCGGTCTGCGGACGAAATTGAAAAATAAAAAGGAAACATTGTAGTTGTTGTACGTATTAGCATTTGGGGCTTGCATTTACGAAAGAGGTGCAGGAGAGGGGGGCCTAGTGTATTGGTAAGAGAAGAAAACTCGGTCTTACACCCTGTAATTACTGGCTATTGCACCGGAAATGTATCAATAGTATCCATTACAATAAAATAAGTACACTATGTACATCCACCCCTGATACCCACTTACCCTCAGATCGAGCCACCTATGTAGGCAGCCTAGGTACTAGGTACGTGTAAGTCTATAGTAAATTGCGTATTTTCCTTTATTACAAAATACCCATCATACACGTCTTCTTCTCTGGTCGATTGAATAAAAAAAAAAATTCTCGTTTTTATCTACGTACTACATTTATAAAGATGTACACGTATAAATTTCAAAACTAGACTATATGGATTGTTGTGTGATAGGTGCATGTCATCGTGATTCGTCATCTTCATCTTGTGTACTGTATACAAAATAAATACACGTAACCGCTCGTAGTAAAGGTATCTGTAATATCGTTGGGATGAATAGGCAAGGCAGGGGCTTATACGAGACGAGATGATTTTTATAAAGTTCAATGAAACCCGATCAAATTGATACCAGTTAGTCTGGCCACCGCGTCGCTCCGGTCAAAGGTCTGCAGTCTGCGAAAAAGCAACATCTTTTCGTTTGGCAGACTAGACGATCGCTAAGGGATGAGGGATGAGGGAGACGCGTCTTCTTAGACCAGTCATCGAGCCATAGCCGTTGTAAAATAATAGTGAAAAACCTCCCAGCACCCTGAAAAGAATTGTACAAAAAAAAACTTTGCAGACGGCAACGTACTGTACTTTTATGTACGTATTCAACTTACACCCTCTTTTTTTTTCCTTTTTCTTTTTCAAAGCCTCGTTTGTGTTGTGAGAACTGGCTCAGCTTATACATACTGAAAAATTACTACGAAGTTAATTCCGATGTTAGAGTGTCGATCTTCTCTCATTACACGTCTACGATATATGTACGTATGTTGCAGACTAGTTACATATTATAAAAAGATTGCCCTAACAATTAAAACCAGCGAGATACTGGATATGTCTCCCTTAATCGTAGACTGGCTCAGTTTGCAATTTATACATTATAATGAATTGGAAAAAAAAAAGGGTGAGAGGTTAGAATAGGTATCAAGCGAGGTCTAAACATTATACAGATACGCAGTAATGTACCCAACTACCTATCTTGAAGTTTTGACACCCCCCCCCAAATGTTCTGAACAGAGCAGAGGTTACTAATTGAAAAACATATATGCTTTTTTCTTTTAATTGCGTCAATTGATAGATTTCTGCAATTTTTTTGCCATTCTGTAAACACTGACGAGAAGTATCCCACTCCCTCTCTTTTATAATTTCACCCCAACGACCTTTTGTAACTTTTTTCATTTTTTTAAAATATAAATAAGGAATTTGTAAAATTTTAAAATCATGTACTTTAGACCCCTACATCATGTATATTTTTTTCAATATTTTTAATACTAATACAAAGACATAGGTAAGAAGGTAAAATTTATCGAGCCCCCGAATTCCCCAAAATTGCACGCCTACCCCAATTTTTGAGTTATTGGTAGGTTGTTGATATTGGTATGGTTTTTATGTAACTTGAACTTCCTGAATATGAAAATGAATTTTGGGTTTTCGTCGGACCTCATTACAGGCCCTAAATGAACGGGCTTCATCCCCAAACCCAGTGTTTCGGGTGTAAGGGCACATTGTTGATATTAAATTGAGTTGAAAAGTTGAAACGTTTGCCACATCATTTTTTGCTCATTTTCGCAACTATTGCAACCCCACCATTTGCAGATTTAAAAAAAAAAAAAGAGGATAATTCGACTCACAGTACTACCCGCTTGGGCGTTTCATTTTATTTATTTATTTATTTTTTTCAAATTGAACGGGATGGTAAAAAAAAGATGCAAAATGACGTCATATGTATGCAGTAAAAATGTTTGGGGTCTCCAACTTGCCTTTTTCATCCTGGGCTGGGCCGAATTTTACTTTTTTTGTAAATCCGTATACAGTGAGGTCGCAGTTGTTGCGAAATGACCTCAAAATCATGTGCTAGAAATTTCAATCATTCAAATTTTCAAACTTGCAAAAACACATTTAAAGTTCAAAAATTTTCAAAAAATCAAATAAAATTTTTTTTTAATAATTTTCTTTTAGAATGGAATTGTTACACATTTTTGCAACTCAAAATAATCATTAACGAGAAATTTTCATTATTAACGTTTCATTTCGAGGTTTTTTTTTTAAATGTCACTTTTTGCGTTTTTTCACGATTATCTAAAAAACTACGAAAGGAATTTTTTTCGACAAATGACCTTCTGAAATGGTTTTAGGACTCCAAGTTTAGATGATCAAGTTCCCTTAAAGACAATTGTTTAGGTTACCTCAAAAAAAGGTATTTTTTTTTTACGTATTTCTAATCGAATTTGTTAAAAATTAAGAAAAGAATTTTTCGGAAAAAATTTCATAATAAGGGACACATTTCATCTGTTTCAGACTCGTAAAGGAGATTTTTCGTTTTTATTTCTTTTTTTGGGCCATTTATACTGTATTTTTGTACGCTGGAGTACTAATTAAGAACCCCTAGAAAGGACAAAATTCTTGAATGGACGAAGCCAAGTGTACTCAGTCTATTTTGCGAAGGATTCCAGAAAAAAAAAATGTTTTAATGATGTGGAAAAATTTTTGAAAAAATAATTCTGTAAGTCGTCTCGGATCCTCAGAAAAATTTTTTATAGGAGATGCAACTTAAATATTGCGCTTTATCATCTAAAATTGATGTCTCGCATTCATTTAATGGGCGGAGAGGGGGGAGGGGAGTAGGGTACCAAAAAATTCCTTCTTTGTTTTGCATAAAATTATGAAAAAACGTGGAAATTGACTTTTTTAAAAAACCGCCGAAAAGAGAGGAAAGATGAAAACTTGACGCCAATGATCATTTCATGCTAAAATATGCTTACTAATTCCATTTAAAAAAAAAAAATTCAAAAAAATGTTTTATTTAATTTTTGGAAAATTTTGGAGAACTTTCCTACTTCTAATGAGTTTTGCAAGTTCAAAAAATTGAGTTAGCGGGCTTAAATTTTCATCATATACTTTTGAGGTCATTTCGCAACTATTGTGACCCCACCATTTACAAATTTAAAAAAAAAACAAAATTCGGCCCACTACATTACATATTCTTCTTTGGGTTTAAAATTTCAAAATTGCATAAAAAATCAAAAAAAAATTCTTTCTTTTTTCGATTTTTTTTTAATATTGATGTGTCGCAGTGGACCACATGAGACTAAAAAAAAATTTTCTCAATTTTTTTGCTTTTCAGGGGTTCTAAAATCATGTTTAAAAACGAAAAAATCATTTATTTTGAATTTTTAGGGGTTGAAAAAACAAAAAAATAATACTTTTATTTATTACGTCATCAGAAATGATAAAATTTCGTATTTTTACTTCATTATATTGAAAAAATTCAAGATGAGTGATTTTTCTGTTTTCAAGTACGATTTTAGTACCTCTGAAAAGATGGAAAAAAAACGTAAAAAATTTTTTTGGTTTCATGTGGTCTACTATGACACGTTAATATCAAGAAAAATAAAAAAAAAGTTTTTTCTATTTTTCATGTAAATTTTGGAGGGGAGGAGTTAAGTTGAAATCTTAAATTTTTACCAAGTTTATTTGACGTCATTTGGCAACTTTTTTCACCACTTATTCCAATTTTCTAAAAAGAAAAAAAAACTGAAATTGAGACATCCTACCACCCTCCTACCACTAAAGTATCATTTCAAAATCTTATCGGGGCGAATTTCGATATACTTACCTATCATCCAACGACCTTTCGGTCATTATACAAGTGGTCTACATGGTAACTTATATCCCAAATGCCTGAAAAAAGTACATTTATATGTTGGTCTTGGTATGAGCATATTTATAACCTGCTCTCGATGTACACATTCACCCAATGCCAGTACTCTACTTAGCGATGTTATCTGCTCTAGCTTTATACTTTATATGGATGGGTAACGTTAGAAATATTGCACTCACGATATAACCGACAACTATAATATGTACCCCTTTTTGTGTTCAAAATGAAAATGAAAAAAAAAATCTCAACGTCTAGTCTACACGTACTAACCCCCTATTGTTACCAAAAGCACCGATCTTTCTTCCTAAATGATTTACAATGATGTATTCGGCTCGTCCGGCGCACCACCATTGCGTCGCGTCTTATGTGCTAGGTACTTGTACTTGGTCGTCTCCTCACCGAACAACAATTTCCTACGGTGTCTGCAACCTTTACCTATACAAAAACATCTCTCTCTTGCTCTTACCAAGTCGTCGTCGTAATTATATCTTGAAGTGTAGTTAGTTACTCGTATATGTATGTATATATATATAGGTATTTGTATATCACAGCCCCTTATTGCATAGAGGCACAGGCATGGGCATGGGTGCTACCTATATAGCAACACCCCTCCGTATGGTTGAAATGTTGAACTGTTGTGTCGTAATACCGTCTAGTAGTCTGGTGAAAAAGCTCACTCATGCTCGATCAAGTTGTTGTGGAAGGCGAATCGATGATTTGGAAAACCACAATTGCCAAAGTACCACCGCAGATCCCCCCCTGGTTGGAGATGCGAGATTTTGTAATCTCGAGTGGTTGGGAATCTTTGCGGGTTGGCTATTTAAATCGCCTCCGATGATGCACGATGTACGTATCCCCCCATCGTGCATCGTTCTGCGACTACGGTGAATTTTAATGCAACAGCTGAAAAAGAGCTAATTTGCTGGTTTCGAACGTGCTCGTAATGTTAATGAAATTAGCAACGAACAGTATGTTTTGTACAAACGGATATTATGCATCAAGTCTGTCTCTAATGTACTGTATGTAGTACGTACGATATCGAAATTATGACGACGAAAGGATATTGCCATTGTGAGAAAATTCCTTTCGAATAAAAAAGCTGGTTACTTCTTTTAATCTGTATTAATAATATGTGCAAAAAAATTCGTAGTCGTATCGCATTCTTTCGCCGGGTACTTTTGATAGAGATATAGAATGTTGATATAGTGTGCCTGAAAATTGCTGCTGATTGCGAATTGTAAGTACGTTGACTATGTAGACGTGTACTACTACGTAGGTACGTTTGTGTACATTGTAACCTTCGTAAAAGTCGTTATTTGTATACAAATTGGTAGACTAGTAAATAATGCTGAGGAGGTTGCTCGGTTTTTTTCTCCTTCATATTGAAGATGATTTTATGAGAGAAATTCTAGCAGACGCAGACGTACGGAAAATTTGGCGAGATCGAATAAAAAATAAAAATAAAGAAATTGTTCAGTTCGTTCTAGTCACTGATAATGATAAGTTCTTGGCTTATTCGAATAAAAATTATTCTTGAGAGAAAAATTCAGACATATGCAACGTATCGACTTGATAACTGATAGAAATAGGATGGAGAGGAAACGGGATAAAATTTAGACACGACCTATACATTCTATTTTTATAATTTAAAAGCATATTATTATTATTTTACTATCATTGAACTGCGTATTGACAAAAATTACTCGAAAAATGTAGCCTCAGGCTTTGCATAGCGATTTGCCCTCGGGTCTCAAAATGAAAAAATTTTAAGACATTGTTTAGGAACCATCAAAATATCATTTTTAAGCGTATTGGCGACTTCTCATCTTCTCGCGGAGGGGTTGGGAGGGGGGGGTAGGACAACTGCGACAATGAAAGATCTATCTCAGGGAAGGTTTTCAATTTGATTTTATTCTCTGCGAATTTCAATCTTTGATATAGAAGCGAACTTTGAAAAAAAAAATGTTGGGGGGAGGGGGGGCTTATAAGACCCCCATTGGAGCTAGCAACTCGAAAGAATTTTCTCGTATTATTAGGAGTATTTGCACTTAGTAAAATTGTTTTTGAAACGGTTGCCCACTCTGCAATCACCAAAAACTATTTTTTTCTTCCAGTTAAACATCAATTTTCAACCAATTAAGGGTTTAAAACGCTCTAAAAATATCCAACACCTAGAAAAATTTGAAAAAATTCTTGGAAATACGTGTAAAATGCTTCAAAAAATAGAAGAAAAATTTGTTGAGTTGTCAGCTCCAACAGATGGTCATATTAGATTACCTCCCTGGCTCCCTCTTAATTTTCTCGAAGTCCATTCCTAGGTCAATTTTAGAGTACGTAAAATTTGACAAACATTTTATAACACTTTCCCTGGGTACTTTCTACCCTTTCACTGGGGTTGAGAAAAATTGGTCGAAAACTGCCGGAAGGAGGGGGGGGGGAATTGACGTTAGGAACCTTCCCCATGCGTAGATTTTCAGGGACAGTGCCTAACCCATAGCTTGAAAAATTTTAATTTTGAGCCCCAAATGTAAATTGTTATGCTTGGCTTGCTATAGCTTTTCTATCGAAATGATCAAGAAAAGGAAAGGAACTCCTTGTGAATTGAAAAAAAATCAATTTTAGATGCCAAAAGATCGATATTTTGGAAGAATTTGTTAGTTATTAGAATATCGATTTCAAAATCTGTACTGTCGATTTTTTATATTTCCTTTCGATTTTGTCGAAATATTGGCGATTTATAAAAGTGTAATCAATAATCATTGTTAAAATATATTTTCGATTTTTTTGATAAATCGATATCTCGACTTTGATTAATTGATATATCGATATTGATAAAATTGAATTTCTTTAGGGTTGGTTTTTAAAAAAATCATGTTGACAAATTTGTATAATGTAATATCGATTTTCAAAATCGATATGCCAATTAATCGATATATTGATTATTGATAAAATTTGAATTGATAGTAATAGTTTTTTCCAAAAGTTCATGTCAACAAATTCATCATCTGTAATATCGATTTTTAAAATCGATATATTAAGTTGATGTATGGATAATCGATAAAATTTTAATTGCTTGTAACTTTTTTTTACAAAAGTTAGTCGACAAATTTTCAATGTGTAATATCGATTTTTAAAATCAATATGTCAATAAGTCGATTTATTGATTATCGATATTGCTGAAATATTTAATATGGAACGATTATGGCTTGATGACTTGGTGTTTAATTGTATCGAAGCTGTTAGGAATGTGGAAATAGTTCGATATTATTGAAAACTAATAAGAATGATTTTTTTAAAAATAAATTTTGCAAATGAATTGAGTATTCTGTAAAGAATCACGAGGTTTTTAGTAAGTTCAGATTTGTTTATTTCATTTCACCTGTCGTTTACTGTGTTCCGAAATCAATCAATTGTTTCTTGGCTTGGGTTGATATCGGTCACTTGTTGGATTCCCGCCCCCTCCCCCCCCAGTCATCTCCTCCTTTTACCAAAAATGTATTTTTACCTATGTATTTCGAAATATTTTATAGCATTTGCTGAATCTTTCGTAAAGACTTGACGAGTTCAAACCCTCTCTCTTCCCCTCCATGATCTAAAAAAAAAAAATTGAAAATTTCATATACCGTGCTACAATTTTCCTAGATTTAAAGGTAAAGTTGTCAGAAACCTTTTACTTTTCTTCATAAGAGTTCAAGACAAGGAAATTTTACGTTAGAAAAATTCTATTTTTTTTTCTCCTTTCAAATTCTACTTTCTCGTTAGTTAGTTAGATTGTTGAAAACTGCGAATAGTAGTTATTGGTGCCCTACGAGGGCATTCGAAAAACATTTATTTCTTCTTTTCGTGAAAATTTCCGGGCCATGCGTTAATCGATAATTTCACCTTCACGAGCCCCCCCCCCCCCCCCAAAAAAAAAAATCTGCCAATTTCATTTCTCTCGTATATTTTCAAAGTGGTAAAAAAGAATTCATCGGGCGTGATTCTTCAATCGAAATTCTTCGAGAACGAACTCCAAAGGAGGCCATGACGTGGAAAAAACCTCCGAAATATTCTACCACCCGAGGTGCAAACTACGATACATAAGTATGTACGTACAGTACATTTCGACAAATCGCACAAGGAAGAAAAAAAAAAGAAACAGCCGAAAAAATCGTGCTAATTTCAAATTACGTGTACGTACGTAATACCTGCGATTTGAGAACACCCTTCGATTCTCTGTATTCATACAAGAGTACTACGTACATTTTTCGTAATCGTTAATACGCAGCGGGATCCCTTCGGCTATCTACTATCCTTTGAAATCATTGGCATTCGAGGCGAAAAAAGCACGTGGCTGTTTGATGTGGAATAAAAATGGCGAAAAATTCGATCTCGTAATACCTTAGAATAATATTTAACCACGTTGTCGGTCATCGTGTAAGTAAGCACTAAGTAGTAGTAGTAGTACGACACTACAATGTAGGCGATTTGCGATCACCATGTGCATTTGTTATTGTACCAGGCGATACGGTAAAATTCACCGGAGATGGCGTATGCTAGCTTAAAAATACCAGCAATAATTTAAAAATCTTTGGCACAAGAATAAACGCTCTGGCTATAATAGCCCCATTCATCGATGATGGTACCCTCGCGTCTCGTGTAGAACTAGAGCAATGATCTTGAAGACGTGACGCGATCACGTAATCGCGGGCACACGTCCAGACCAGGTGGAAAAATAATACGAAGAAGACGCTTGTAGATGTACAAGTACAACAGCCAGCCAAATAAGAAGAAAAAGAAAGAGATGAATAAATATATGTACTACTAAAAGAGAAACACCCGACGACGACGACGACGACGACTACGACTACGAAGAAGCAACGTAATCGATAACCTGCGTTTTATATATGTGTGTATGTGTGTGTGTGTGTGTGTGTGTGTGTGTAAGTCTGCTGAGTATATTGATGATCGTAATAATAATAATGCAAAAGCAGGCACAGACACAGGGCACACGCTCACACATCAAAAGAAGACGGAACTGTGCTTAAGCAGTTGGCTATATAAGGTCTCTCTCTCTCTCTCTCTCTCTCTCTCTCTCTCTCTCTCTCTCTCTCTCTCTCT